>MJUU01013091.1:8729-18779 GCA_002080025.1 Modiolus philippinarum | reverse complement strand
CGTTGTCTCTTTGACACATTCCCCGTTTCCCTTCTTTTTTCTAAAATATAAAATTGAATTTTTTTAAATTTGTCCCTTTTGGGCCCCATTTATCTCATGAACGGTAAATGCCACGTGAAATCCGTTGGCATACTCCAGATTGGAAATTTTCTAAGGAGCGCACTGAATGGAACCCCATCATAATCCGATTAATAATAAAGATTCTACAGTGAAATATGTGAAAACACTAGATTTAACCCCTTTAGCCCCTTTGGCCCCTTTTCCTACAACGGGCAGGACAAGGAACATGAAATTATGACTGAGGCTTCAGCATGTGCCAAGGAACATCATACTAAAATTTGAAAATGATCCGTTTACTGGAACCAAACTTATGCTGTCCACAGACACAAAAATACCCAATTTTACCCCTTTTTGGCCCCTTTTTCTGAAAAGGGTGGTGCCATAAACCCGAAATTAAAACCCGGGCTTAACCTTATGCCAAGAAACCTCATACTGAAATTTGAAGATGATCCGTTTACTAGAAAGAAAGTTATGCTGGCCACAGACGCCGAGGCAGACGCCGACAACTGCGCCATGTCATAATACGATCGCAAAAATTTTTGCGGTCGTATAAAAATTCAGGTTCATAATTCCCTATTCAAGCAAGTAAAATTGTGACGCCTCTTTAAATCATTATTTCTTTGAAACTGCTGTTCAGAAAATTATAATGAAATAAACAAGTAAACTTCACAAGATTCTAAATTTATCAGTGAAATTTTGATTGAAATCGAATCAGATTTGACTTCACAACTAATTTTTGAAGAAATGTAGTTTTATATGGAATATATAAGGAAAAAATACAAGTGACGAATACTTTTGGCTATACCTTCTGTATATTTTATGAAATTAAAACAGATGCGCGTTAGTAGGCCTAATCCACAGTTTTCTTTCTCAATCATTTCTTTCATTTTGAAACGGGTGTGTTGGCCATTTACATTCATTGTTTGCGTAAAAAAATCTTTCATTTGCACCACAAGCTCTTGTAACATCCCATTTCAACAGCATGAAGAATCTTTAAAATATAGGGTACAGGATGTCGGTGACTATTTATGTACACACCAGTTTTAAAATGTATTTAGATAACGTCGTAGATCTATAAAAAAAGGAAATGGTTTTAATTCAGAGATAAAAGTAAGAGATCACCCACAGTTTATTATTTTAATTATTATTTATGTTGTGCACACAATATATTTATTTCTCTGTCCAGACTTCCTGATCGGTAAGAAAGGTTTTTATTTTCATCTCAAAAATAAATGCCACAGACCATATGCACATGACTGATGTTTTGTAAACAGGCTTTTTATGCAATGAAATTTTTCTTTAGAAATCTATGATTCTAGTATGAAACTATCCCGCAATAACAGCCGACAATAACCGCTAGCCGACAATAAGCCAGCCCACAATAAGAACGGATGCGCTCGACAAATTTCTAGAAAATGTGTATACCACCCCGTAGGACGCTGTACAATGGAAGATGAGGGGATGAGCTTTTGAACGGAGGGTAGAGAGCTCAGATAAATCAAAACATTGCAGACGAAGATGGAACATGTTGCAGAAAAATAGTTTACATTTGTTAATAGGCTATGTTTGATTGAAAACCTTATTCGAAAAGTGCATAAATATTAATATATCGTTGTAAAATCGTAATTTGAAATATCACCACAAATCATGAAAATTTAATTTGAACGGAAATCTGGAGGGTTGCGAGCTCCGTTCAAAAGGTAGCGAGGCAATAGAACGGAGAGTAGCGAGCCTAATGTTAACGTATAAAGAACACACGACAATTATAGTAGGGTACATTTGAGAATTTTATCTTCCAGTATGAAGCCAATTCTAAGCAAGAAGGTACCAAAAGTTAACAAATCCAAAGCTTAAATAATAACAATTTATCAGTTAAATATATATATTAAATATATTGAAACATTTTAGCTAGTAGCCAGTACTTCGGTGCTGGCCCGAAAACCGATTTAATATCGAAACTTGCAATATCTAAACTTATCAAAATTTTTGTTAAAAACTAAGGAGTCTCTCCCTCTTGCATAACCCCGTTCTTAGCTGATTTTGGTTTTTCTATTTGGGTCTAATTTCAAATTGGTAATTTGTTCTCTCTCGGCCTGTACACATATTTTGGTATATTGTTTTCCAAATGATGTTATCTGCACCGAAAAGAAAAATATTTTCGAAATGCACATAATATGCAGAATCAAAATCAACAGAAACTTCGGTATTTTGTTATTTTTTAGAAACAAAGTCTTAGATAGATATGTTGTATATTGAGTACAGTATGACTAGGTACTAGTATATCTAAAATGTGAGTGGACCATTTGGTTTTCGTAAAATATTTCATTACTTTGGTAAACGTCAATTAAGTTGATGTGCATTGTATGAGTAGCACTACATTCTTTACATTTATATATGGAGTAAAACAATTCCCCGTGTTAGAGATGTATGCCCTTTATTTTTCTTAGATATGGTATACTTGTACATGAGATAATATCTCATGTGTACACTTTGTTGAATTACTATTATCTAAATTTGTGTAAATTCTAAAACCTAAGGTTAAACTCCCTCCATCGTAGTTTTGTCCATAGCTATTTTTATATTACTGATTATTCGGAATTCGTTTGGTTTTATGCATTTTATATTGGTTATTTGTTCTCTATCAGTTTTTACATATCTTTGAGTTTATGGTCTTTACGGTCTTCCAAACGTTTAGATTTTATCTGCACTGAAGAGACATAAGTTGTCGAAATGCGCATATGCAGAAATTAAATTCACAGTAAATTCGGTATTTATTTATTTAAACACTTCTTGAAATCGTGGATTTCCTATGTTTGGGTTCTAGTGCTGCTGATGAGATTTAATTTCCGAAATGGCCATACAGCTCATTAAAATGATTGCATCTGGATTAACATGATGTGTTATGGTCTCATGTTTATTTACTCCATATCCTTTCGTAAAATATATGTTGTCGGGCTATTGACAGCTACTGTATGATCCCTTGAGTCAGAATATGAAGCAGAGGGGCGAGTGAGCGTTAGCGTTAGGTTTTAAATTGACCAGAAAATTTCCTCAAGGAATACCTTTTATTTTAGATGGGCAGTGTTTTCTTCGCATGAATTCATTTTTACCGTACTTTCTTGTTCATTATTTTGTAGATGTCTCAAAAGGATCAATTTTAATCCTTATTAAATGGGGATTGTGGCAGTTTTCACAACTCAGTTGTATTTCGAATCTGCCTCTCCTCCTTCATCAGCAGGAAGTGCATATTTCAATTCAATACGTACTTATTTCTTCCTTTGTACATCGAGATATGATTTGTCCGTGACATTAACGATATTGATAAACTGGTCATGTTGTTGCAAAATGTCCTTGGCAGAGTGGTATTAACTACAACAGCGAAAATAACCTCGCCTATAGCGCGCTCATTTTTCATGTTCTTGCTCAATACAGATCTTTGCGTGCAGTCCATATTAAACGATAAAGACAAGTTTATCAAGAATTTTACACAATTATAAGACTTTAAAATCAATGTATTTTACGCCCGGAAGTCAAGTAATGATTAATTATAAATTTATTTGCAATTCTTTCCAAAATACTGTTTTAATACACTTGTTTATAGAGGGTCCCTAAAACATCAGTAAAAGGGTGATTCGCGAAGTATACCTCCAGAAATAGTCGAGATACATGATTTCACAGATCTCAATACGTGAAAGCTTTAATTGAATTTACAAATTTAGAAATATGTTTTCGTGACTTGGAGAACCATACAGGACCTTCTTCATATATATTCCGTTGTTAAAGGCATGTATCGTCATTTATATTGCTCATGTGCTCGCGATCCTCCGTTCAATAAAATCACTACCCTCCGTTCAAGACATGAAATACTGGCTCACTACCAATTGAACAGAGCTCCCAACCCTCAAATAATTGGTTCAAAAAAGAAAATTGTAATTAATTTTCATTTGAAGCAACTCTTTGAAAAGCTCGTAATCCAGATGTTTACTTCTATCTATAGGCATATAAAATATATAAAATTGTTTATTTAAAAATTTGCATGCGAAAAGGTCATTTCGTCTGCACGCTAAATGTCTTACCTGAGCTCTCTACCCTCCGTTCAAAAAGCTCATTCCCCTCATTTCCCATTGTACAGCTTCCTACGGGGTGTATACAGATCAGTAAAAATAATTGAAGAATAAAGATTTTAATAAAATACAAGGAAAGGAACACGCATTAATCAATCAAAAAAGTTAAAAATACGCATACTTTTCGCTGTCACAAAAAGTTCAATGTAACAAAGAGGACTACTTTATGATTTTCAGAGAGGGGGATGGTGGGCGATTTTGTAAATTAAATAACTTGACCATGGTGCCAGTGAAAACAAATATTCTAATCATGCTTGACATGAAAATAACTAAATGAATTAAAATTTTAATTTAATAATAATATTTTTATTGAAAATACAAATAGATAATTTTATGGGACATTTGATGAAAATAAATAATTCGCTCAAGATTTTCATTAAAAAAATACATTTTTTAAGTAAAATCACCCAAGCCCACTCCTCTGAAAATCAAATAGCTGTCCTAAAAACATTATCCGTGGGGCAAGAAAATAGTGCTATACAAAATAGTGCAAAAAATTGGACATAACATACAGTATCTTAATTGCATACAAATCAAGGCTGCTATTTATTTTCAATATAAAAGGACTAAAATCCATCAAATCAAACATTCCATTAAGATAAATCTATTGTGTGGTGGAGTATTGATAAATTAAATACTATGCATATAATTAGTGATGCTCACCAGGAGGGATCTTTATGAAAAAAACACACTGACATTGGTACTAAATCAAAGGAATAAATCACTGTTACACCCTCCAGCGGAGGATTCCATAGGTTCGTACAGTGAAAACGGCAATTTGGACCAACTTTGGTAATGTGGGCTGGACCTTTTTAGGGGCTTTGCAAAGTTGGGCCTGATAGGGCAGATACGTACATGTAATAGTTTTCAATTGAATCATAGCGTATGATCCCAAGTCGGTCTTAGAATTTTTGAATGGGTTTAGGGATCATACGCTATGGCTCAAGTAAAAGTTATTACATGTACCTACCTGGCCTATAAAGCCTAACTTTGCAAACTCCTAGAAAGGTCCAGCCCACATTACCAAAGTTGGTCCATTTTTCTCTTACAATCATCCATACTTTCTAGCTTAATATGACGTTCACAAAAATGACGTACTTTATTAATGACGTCACGTTCAACGTTGTCATAAAGTGCATTTATTTTTTAATTAAGAATTAATTCATGGCAGGTATATGGTTATTGTCATTTAACCATGGGCAAGGCCTTTATATTCGAATTTAACCCAGAACGTTAGCGAGGGGTTAAATTTATGAATATAAAGGCCCATCCCATGGTTAAATGACAATAACCATATACCTGCCATGAATTATTTCGATTCTAATATGACAGATATGGCATTATTTAGTTAAAAAACTGTTCTTAACCTTTATTTCCTTCATAGCCTACGACGAATAAAATTAAAAACATTGTCGTATTTCATCGTTTACTCATATTCCGATATCATTTGCGCATGTGCGAAATATATAGTTATCGAGCATTATAATGCAACACACTGGACATTCGGCTAACCGAGTAAATTGTCCGTTAATTTTGTTTTATATGTGGTTACAACTGATGATTGGTCCGTTGATTGGAGTAGACTACGGGTCAGTTGAAAGTAAATTTCAATGTATGTCTTAAAATTTTATGATTAATTCGATTTTAAGTTAACAAATAATCGTTAACTCACAAAATGCGTTTGTCTACCAAATGCGATTATCATTACGCTATCGTGCATATAACTGTTTTTAACATAGGGTTCAAAACCTTGGCAGAAAACTAAAAGGCGATGGTGTACCCTTATACAATTTTGATAACAATTTTTGCAAATATCAATCAGAAAAGGATATTTGTTTCGAAAAAAAAAAGTTTTATTTTGTACTAGACACAACATCTAATTTAGAATAGCTAAACTGTAGGTATTCATATATTCTTTATTCATTTTAAAGAGTTTATCTTGGTTATTTTAAAGAATTACAAATAATTTGTCCGTTAATGGGTTGGTTACAATTTAAAAGACAGTTAATGAGTTTATAGCCGGTAGTGCTCTAACAATAATGAGTTTGTAGCCGGTAGTGCTCTAACGATTAAAAAGTGATAAACAAATAAACAAATGGCCTTTTGTATATCTTTCCGGTTTTCAAAACAAAGCGAAGCCGATGATCTGATATTGGCCGAGGACTGATAAACGGAAACGGGACGATCGACAAAAAGTTATGTACACAAATTTACAATTGATAATAGACTGGTCGGGTTTGCACATTAACCAAGGTGGCCACCGTTTGGCATGATTTCATACTGAACCATATTAAGAAACATTCGGAGATATTCTGTTTTATACTTTTGCCCAATTGATAACAAGCTTGATCATAATGGATTTTGTATTATTGTGTTTAAAATGAGTCACAAACGTCGGAGTAGGTCAAAATTATGGTCACAAGTAAAAAATTACTTTAGTGTTGGACAATATTGGAATTGTTGAGAATATAGCGCCAATGTTGACGTTACGTTTGCCGTATTTCTATGTTCTTGTGTGACGTTACTTAACGATGAATGTATGGGCGCTTTTGTTTCATGTCAGCCATTATTGTAGTAAACACAACGCAAAGTACTATAGACATTTCTTAAGTTATTTATGCATATTATCCACATTTTTTAGAAGGCACTGAAAGCAACAATGACGATATAGAATATATGACGAACTACCAGGAAACATTTATTGAACAAAAGGAAAATCAGTATGTAGCTAAATTACCTTGGAAATGGAATTCACCTTTCATATTTTGTCCCGTGTGGTGTCACCACTGCACTATCGGGTTTTGTTCTGTGACGTCGTGATACCGGGAAAATACACGCACAATAAACAATTTTTGAACATGCGTGAAATACAACGTTTCCCGCGAGGTACTAGACTGACGAGTCTGTCTCAAATCCGTTGAATCTTGAGCGTAACAGAGCAAAGCGTAGTGAGCCAGGGGGCAGCACTAGTCAGTCTAGCGAGGTACCTGATAGTGCAGCAGCGACACCAATCGGGAAAAGCAGGATGGTGAATTCCATTGGAACACGAGCTTCTGCCGAGTAATTTTTATGTCGTAAAACGCAGAATCGAGAACGTTGTCAGAAGACTTAGCCGGGAACCAGAAATGATGCACCTATACGGGAAAATAATTAATGATTAGGAAAACAGGGGATTTATTGAAAAGGTCGAAAATCCAGATGAAAGCAGTGGTATTGTACATTATATACCGCATCACCCTGTAAAAAAGAATTCAAGTACTACGCCAGGAAGGATTGTTTTTGATTGCAGCTGTAAACAGTCACAGGACACGCCAAGCTTTAACGAATGTTTAATGAGTACACCACCAATATTAAATGACTTTAGCCAAATATTACTTAGATTTCGACTGAAACCAGAAGCAATTGCAATTGTCACAGATATTGAAAAAGCGTTTTTACACGTTGGACTACACGAACAAGACCGTGATTCTACAAGATTCTTCTGGCTTAGCGATAGTAGCAACCCATCCAGTGATCTGATTACTTATAGGTTTAAATCAGAACTATTTGGAGCAACGTGCTCACCTTTTATCCTTAATGCTTCTCAAACATTTGACCCAAGAAAAAAGCGAGATCGCCGATATAATAGAGCAGGAATTATATGTTGATAATGTTTTATCAAGTGTTGATGATGACAAGAAAGCTACAAAATATTACACAGAAGCGAGACAAATGATGCTTAAGGCAGGATTTAATCTTCGTTCTTGGACTTCCAACAGTTCATATGTTGGAAACTTAGCAGGTAAGGAAGGCGTTCTTGACAGTGACAAGATAACAAAAATATTAGGGATGCGATGGAACGCTGAGACCGATGAGCTTTCTTGTGCAAGGAACAATATCAAATCGGTACATACTAACATGACGAAACGAGAAATACTTAGGCAGTCTTCCAAGATCTTCGATCCTCTTGGATATTTGAGTTCTGTAAGCATTAAAGCGAAAATTCTCATGCAAGATCTTTGGAAAGGCAATTATGATTGGGATGAACCGCAACCAGAGAATCTTCAAATGAGATGGACCGAATTGGCAAATGACTTACAGACCGCATCAGCACTTACTGTTCAAAGACAATACATCAAGGGAAATACTGATTTTAAACGTTTACATGTATTCGTAGACGCTAGTGTTAAAGCATATGGTGCCGCAATTTATCTACAGGATGGTAATAATGCATCACTTATGATAGCTAAATCGAGAGTAGCACCCATTAAAGAACTTACATTGCCTCAGCTGGACTTAATGGCAGCTGTTGTTGGAGCCCGTTTGATGCGCCACGTTGTATCTACAGTTGCACGGGACCTAATCTGCTCGAAAAATATTTTAGGTGATTCCCGAGATAAGTAAATTACCAAAAATATGTAAACAAACCCGCTTCAGAAATGACAAGGTGAGAATCTTTCAACTATATTAGTGTTCATATTGCATTATTACAAAGTTATTATGCCTATTCTGTGGCAAATGTAATAGCGATTTTCGCTGTATAAGTTTTATTTCAAATTCATTTGTAATTTTTGTGTGAAACGTGCACAAAAGTGCAGATCGTAGGCAAATATTTGAGTAGTCAGTCTTGTTTATGAAATAAAAACCTTATTTCAGTGTCTTATGAAAGTTTCTTCGCTATATCTTAGAAGCTCTAAATGATGTTTAAGAACTGCAGCTATGAAAACAGGTTTAAATTTGGTATTTAAGCAAATATTACAATATAAGCAGATTTTTGTGGGTGATCGCCAGGAGTAGGTAAGTTTCTGGTGGTGAATACCAAAACTCAAGAAAATCAAATTAATCATTTTTAAAAGTATAAAGCGAAACATAGCAAAAGAAAAGCACTCAGAAGGTTAAAATAATAAATGAAGGTGCACAACAAAATGCTTCAGAAAGTAAGCATTGTCTTATGCTTGAAGAAGCTTTTGGAGTCTAATCTCAGTGGTGCCTGGAAAAAATGTCAAAATTTAATGCTAGATTTCTCCGGGGTTTGCCAGATTGTAACATTGCAACATCAATAACATCATACATTGTCATATGACAGCCATCAAACATCTGGAGTTACGATATTCATAGGCATAACAACAGAACTTATCTAGAATGTTTGCAGGGAAAGTTAGGCATTTTGGAGCCAATTCCAAATTCCACATTCCACATTCATGGTGACTTTATTTACGTACAAGACAAGAACAGCAATAAAAGCGTTGTTCCATTGCTTGGTTTTTCCATGTGTTTGTGGAGATTTTGTCTCATTTGCATTTACTCCATATCCCTTCATTGTTAATTTTAGACGGGAGTTTGTCTCTCCTGCAGTGTTGAGTCTGTAAAAAGATTCCCCGTGTGAGAGATGTATGCTCCATATACATTTCAAATATAGTGTGCTTGTTCTTGAGAGAATTTCTCATATGGATGCACTACCACTCTTTCAAATTTTGTTTTTTTTTGTATTTTTTGTAATTTTAGATTGTTTTTCTGACCACCTGTTAATTGTGCCCATGTCTCACGATTTTATTATGCCAAGTTTTCTTACAGTTGACTCGATGAGTGCCCTGTTGTTGTTTAAATGTTGTGATCGTCTTTTACTAGTCTTTTAGTCGGGAAATGGATGACAGCGATTGTAAGAACACTTTGCCAGTTAAGTTTATATCTGTTGACGATCCCGTATCCATGGATCAAAGGAAAAAAGACATGGATGTAGCGTTGCTCAGCAATTAGCAATGAATTCCACTCAAACTGGTGCTAGGGGCTGTCTTGAACTTGCTATGAGGTATGAGTAATGCTCATTGTTGAAGGCCTCATGGTGACTTCAAGATGAAGAACAACAATAAAAGCGTTGTTCCATTGC
>MJUU01013090.1:8789-22188 GCA_002080025.1 Modiolus philippinarum | reverse complement strand
CAATGATTCATTTGGCCTACTAGATCAACAACTACTCAATTCACTGTGAACCAACTTTCCGTGATTTATATTTAGAAAATATACCGCGAAATAAATCAGAGCGAATTTTATAGCAAAAGAAAAAGATAATTTGCAGGAATAAATTGAATTTTCAATGAATCTCGATTTGTTTAAATGCAGAGGGTTTAAAGTGAGGTATCGACACTCTATTTGCTTAGGAATAAATTATCTTTTTTTGGCTATTTAAGATGTTTAAAAAGTTGTGTGGAATAAAGTTTCAACATTCTTCAGTTCCATTTTCCATTTTCAGAAAGACCAGACTTACCTTGAGATATTTTTTGTCAAGTACATTGCGATGGCATTGAAAAATCGTAATCTTAATATTAGTTGCAAAATCTAGTTACTGGATTAAAATTTAATGGTCGGAAAAAGTTTGATCAAATAAAATGGAAAAAACAGTAAAGCCCAGTGTGATTCTGGAGCACAAAAGATGGGCTTTTATGTAGCCAATGTCTTTTGCAGAGCAAATAATAATCAGACATTTGAAATCATGAAAAAAAAATGGTGAGAACAAATTACAAAGAGAACCCAAAAGTTATGTAAAAACCGCTTCAGATTAGAGCTTTGCATAACAGAGATTCTCTTTCAGGTAGTTTATAAAGAAAACAATTAGCATATACCTGTACCTTTTCAGGTGAAAATCGTTAAGACCAGAGACAAGATAATGAACAAGTAGGTTGAAGAACTTCTTGGACATGCAGTCTGCTAGCTGATACCCATCGGCATTGAACAAATGTTCACTATCATCTATTTCGGAAGTGGCATCAACCAATTTGTATTAAATAGGGTCTGTAAGTCTCGTCATGTGACTCACGAGAATCCACGATATACAGGCAATTCGAAAACGTTTCCCGTTAAAACATGACGTCTGAGGATTATGACGTTCACATATTTGTTTGAAACGTCATATATCTTTGTTTAAAATGTAACTTCCAGGTACAATTTTTGATCCCGGAAGTTCCAAAATTGTACGAGACTTACAGGCCCTATATCCCTGGGATTGAAAGTCTGCAAATAGAGGCATCGATCCAATGGTAATAAAACAAATATATACTACCTTTTGTGACTAACAGTCTTATAATACCAGCAGAGGCATCGACCGATTGGTAAAAATCAAATATACACTACCCTTTAGGTAGGACAGTCTATCGACCAATTGGTAATAAAACGAATATATACTACTTTTCTGTATAGTAGAGGCATCGTCCCGTTGATAATATATGCAAATATATACTACCCATTGAGATTGACTTCATCAAGTATGGACATCGACCTATTCGTAATAAGCAAATAATAACTACACTTTGAGTTTAACGGTCAGTCGATGGTAGAGGCAACTATCCATAGGCACAAAACAAATCTACATTGCCCTATGGGACTAACAATCTGTCAGCCCATTGATATATCACAAATATATACTACAACAAAAGCACTAGAATACAGGAGGAACGAGGCACAAGACTACATAAATCGAAGTCATGGGATTTATTTATTTAAAGTCACTCCCTTATGGGATTTACACTCTGTCGGTAAAGGCGTCAGTCAAAGGGTAATAAAACGGATGGATAAATACCACCCTAGGATTCAAAGAGTGGCAGAAGAAGCATCAACCCATAAGTATTAAACAAATCAACACTTAATTCCCTGTTAGACTAACCGTCTGTCAGTTATCAAATATTAAAAGCCGAAGTTGAGGAGGAATTGGTTAAAACAATTAATATTGGAAAGTAATTATGGGTTTGGATCCAAGAAAACGAATTTAACCCCACCGCAATTTTTGCGCCTGTCCCAAGTCAGGAATATGTTGGTCATTGGCTTGTCCTTGTCTTCTTATAAAATTTTAGTTTCTTGATACTTGGGTTATTGGATGTGGTTTGTTTCCATTTATTTATTCACTTTTTTACCTTTTCGGGGCCATTTAGGGCTTAATATATGGTGTGAGGTTCCTCACTGTGTTGAAGACCATATGGTGACCCCTAGATGTTTTGTTTTTTTGTCGTTTTAACCTGGATATGGGATGTTGTCTCCTTGACATTTACCCCATTTCCTTTCTTTTTCATATGATATCGTGTAACGAGGGTATCGTTACTCACTAACCATACAATGTACACTTTGTACACTTTGTTCAATTACTATCATCTAAATTTCTGTAAATTCTAAACCCGAAGGATTAACTCCCACCATCGTAGTTTTGTCCTTAGCTATATTTGATATTACTGATTATTTGGATGTCGTTTGGTTTTATGCATTTTAACATTTTTTGAAAATATGGATTTCCCTTGTTTGGGTTCTAGTGCTGCTGATGAGGAATTAATTTCCGAAATGGCCATACAGCTCATTAAAATTGTTGCAGTTGGAGTCAACATATGTGTTATGGTCTCATGTTCATTTACTCCATATCCTTTCGTAAAATACAATCTAATTAAAATTATTGAATGAATATACAAACGCAGATGTATTACTTATGTTTCACATATTTATTATTTAAGAAGCCAATATAACATTGCATTTAAGGACACCGTGCTCATTTAAGACACTATACTATCGTACTGTCAGTAGGGTCTAAGCCTCGTCATGTGACACAGAAATTCCACGATAAAACTGCAATTCAAAAAACTTTCCCGCCAAAGCATGACGCTTAAACTTTAATTGAAACGTCATTTAATTTCGTACAAAATGCAACTTCCGGGTACAATTTATGCACTCGGTAACGAGACTTGCAGACCATATTCCAGAATTTTTCCAGTCTGAAACCATTTGACAAATTGCGTTTTGGAAATCTTTTGATTTAGATTTTGTCTCCACTGAAGAGACATAAGTTGTCGAAATGCGCATATACAAAATTAAAAAAAAAACAAAATTCACAAAAACTTCGGTATTTAGCTATTTGTTACCACTGAGTCGATGCCTCAACTTGTATACTGTTAGTCTATGAGGGTATTCACCAGCCCAATGTTCAGTACTTCGGTGCTGACCCGAAAGCTGATTCTATTTGGAACCTTACAATATCTAATTTTTGTAAATTTTGTTGAAACTAAGGAGTATCTCCCTCATGCAAAGCTCTGTCCTTAGCTGATTTTGGCTTTCTATTTAGATCATATTTGGTATTTTGTTCTCTATCAGTTTTTAAACATTTTTGATTTTACTTGCTTCCAAACGTTTAGATTTTATCTGCACTGAAGAGACATACGTTTTCGAAATGCACAATCAAAATTCACAATAACTTAGGTATTTAGTTATTTGAAACACATTTTTCTCTGAAGAAATACAAAAACATGCTAAATTATTACAGATTGAAAGAGACACTATAGGAAATTACACAAGACTTACAGTCATGACTTATTTCATACGTATATTCTTTATGTTTTGTATAAATTTATAAAATTTGACATCAATTGTGACAATACAACGGTACGCACATTTTTTATTACTTTGTTTACGTTTTATTAATTTGTGGTTATAAAAAAATAAATTGTTGTTGACATTCCGTGAATGGAAAGAAATTTGAAGTGAAATTGAATATTTTAATTCATCTAAATTTCACATAATTAAAAGAAACAAATCTCAATTTTCTTTGTTATGACAAATCCTTAATGTATTTTGCAAAGTAAGAGATAACCATACTGTATTTTAGGGTCTGAGGGCGTTAATCGTAGATTTTTTAAATGTCGCAAATAAAGTTTTCTGGCGACGAGTAAGCGGAGTCGTAAAAACAGTGGTAAGCGACAGTAAAAACAAATCAGTAATCAGTAAAAGATTTACCCCTGAAGATCCTAAAATACAGTTTGGTCATCATCATTCTAATGCAAATCAAGAAAACGAACGTTTTTAACCGATTTTAAGATTACAGTAAGTTTGGTATGCGTCTGTGCCATTACGTTGCTATTGGTTGCGATGGTAAATCATTGATTTTTATCCCCTGAAAATTATGACGCCATCCAATCAAAATTAGCGTTACAAGTGCATTAAAAATGTAGATTTATTTCCCAACTTCTAGTATACTCACATACACATCATATTATATGTTGAATCTATTATGTCTTGACAGAAATTAAATCCCGCATTAATATATATGGTTGTTTTGTTTACAAGGTGAAGTTGTGATTTTTGGCTAGCAACATATTTTGAAATTGATGTTATTCCAATGTTTCAATTCTGCTTTGAAATCGTTTTTATCACAGTAAACCACTACCGAAGAAGGTAAATCTGTTTAAAAGCTAAATCTCTTTGGCTTAAATATGGTGAAGGTAATTCAAACTTGCAGCTATTTCATCGCATTGGGCGATTCATTTAAGTGTTTCACCAGTATATTCATCGAATGTTTATTATACTAATAGGGAAAGGATAAGAGAAGTGGGAGGTTTTGCCATGGTATTTACTGGTTTAACCTTACCGCTGGCTTTTGCTAGGTCCCGTACCAAGGCCGGATGTTCCTATTATTTAACGTTTGTATTTTGTCTTTTTGTGTGTGTGGTTTTTTTGTTTTTGTTTTTTTTGGTTTTTTGTTTTAATTTTTGGAACAGTTCTATAATGCATTATGGGCATTTGACTTTTTTGGCAGTTGTAGGTGTTCACTGTTATCATTTTTATTCTATGTACAGGGATATGGTAATTACAATCAGCAATTGCAATGTATTTCTATTTCAGTTACACCTATTTGAGAACATTTAAATACAATTAGGAAATTGATGTTATTGCAATTACTTTTCAAATTCATTGCCCATGATGGTGAATTTTTGAACAATCAGTCTGAACGATTTTGAGACAATACAAAAAATGAAGATTGTTATTAATAACATGTGGCATGGATGTAGCCTTTCTCGACATCTTAGTAATGTGTAATAAATATTTCCAAATCGGCTTCGTTCCTTGACCTTCATCTTGAAATTGACAAGGGAGGTACATTACAAACTAGCCTGTATGACAAACGCGATGACTTCACTTTTCCAATAGTCAACTTCCCTTTTCTTTGTAGCAACATTCCAAAAGCACCAGCATATGGAGTTTACATCTCACAACTCATTCGCTACTCAAGGGCTTGTGGTCGTTACAGTGACTTCCTTGATAGAGCTCAGTTGCTTACAAATAGACTACTTAAGCAAGGGTACGTTACCAAAAACTTAATGTCATCACTACAGAAAATGTATGGTCAACATCAAGATCTTGTTGATCGCTATGGGATATCTGTTTCCCAGATGACAACAGATCTTTCCCTCTGCAACTAAAGTTTGTTTTCCTCTATCGGATTTGACTTTGGTACCGGATTTGACATGTTCAACACGGCAGGTGTCTTATAAGAAGCAGGAGATGCTTACTCTACCGGTACACCTGATCTCACACATGGTTTTTATTGGGTCCTTGTTGTTCATCTGTATGTGTGTCTTCATTTTTCTTTTTTGTCCCGTACTTAAGTGGTGTCCTTGTTTCTTAGTGTGTCCGATGTTGCCATTGTCAATGGATTGTTCGTTCTTTTGATTGACGGTTCGGTTCTCACTTACTTTTCAAAATAATTTCGATTAATCCAGCTAATAATCTCCGCATGTCTGATTTTTATTTCTATACTAAGATACTCAATTTGTTTCATTGGCGTGTACGACTGACCAGACAAATAATCAAACTTATTCATTAATGTTTTTCTTTCTTCGAGTAGTAAAGACCAAAAACTCATGATTAACTTAAAATGAATGCCTTTACTCTATTCATTTTTTTTCATGTTATCTTAGCTACAATATTTTTAGTTAGTGCATTAAACATAACACAGTACAGGATCAAGTACTCCTAAAATGCCTTACTGATGTTCTTATATGTTGCTTTTTATTGATTTTCGCGAAAAAAAAGAGTCAACAGTTTTTTGTTTTTGTTTTTTTAATTTTTTTTAATTTATTTTTTTTTATAAAATATTTGAAAGATGTTTGAAATCCGCATAGATTGTGTCTATATCGCTGTTTTGAAATTGAGATTTCTTTCCAATGCCACCTTGCGCCACAGTTTGTCTGTTGATCACGGAAACAATTTCTCACATTCCTTAAACCCCTCTGATACTTGTCACATTCATACAATATTTTGATATAAGTACCTGTATTTGAAAAAAATACAAGATTAACTTCAATAAGCTTATAGTTCTGCTCTGAATAAAACAATGAACACACATACAAAACAACATGTCTTAAAAGTAAACACGAAACGTAGTTCTCTTGTAATTATGTTGCTTATTACCTGTAGCTATGTAAACGTACACGCAAAGATACATTTGAGTAAAGATGTCGGCATATTTCCTATAGAATAACTATAAAAGCCACTGAGTCATACAGGAACTTGCAGGATTTTATTTTCATCTTTTTTTCCTATAAAACTTTCAGCTGCATACAGGTAAATTTCAGTAAGAAGCACAAGTCCCTAAACAGTACATTTCCTTGGTTATATATATGATTCTCAGTAATTTGAATGTGCTGTTTTATGAGCTACAAGATAAAAAATTACAAAAATTAAGATTGTTTATATATGATTATTTATATATATTTAAGATTATTTATATATATTTATTTCTTGAACAGAGCAAAAACACTCCAAAAAGCTGCTTAATCAGGCATTTGTCCAGCTTATGCTAATTTCATTCCTCAAGAAATTTTATGGCCGTCACCATGACATCATAGAAGATATGACGTGTCCAAATGAACGCGGATATTTTCAGCTAGATTAACATCTTCCAGGATTTGACTATTTCGATTTTTTCCTTAATTGACTGCTTTGCAGTATAATGGTTGCTGTTAACAGAGCAGGACATGCTTACCCTTCCGGAGCGCCTGATGTCACTCTCAGTCTCGTTGGAGTTGTAAGTGTAAGTGCCTTAGTTTTGTATGTTGTATTTTTTTTCTTTGCTTTGTGGCTGTCTTGAGTCATTGTTTTCTTTGTTCTCGTTTTGACAATGTCGATTTTTATGGATACCGCTACTTAGTTCCATCGGTATTCTACTGCTTTTATATTATACAAAGGACAGAAATACATAAATTCCTACCACTTTACGTACAAGCATTAAATCTGACATTGATTGCGACACTACAAAAGTAAAATGTTTTATTTATTATCTTGTGTACTTTAAACTAGCTGTGGTTATTTAAAATTAAATAGTTGTTGTTTATTGTTGTGGTTTACATATTAAATAAAAGGAATTTGAAATAAAATTCACCAAATCATGTTTGTTTCATATGTGTAGTCGAAGTAAAATACTAACTGATGACAAAAAATCTCGGAGAAGAATGGAGCAAATTATACTATTGTACGAAAATACAATGGGGTGCAGATATAGTCTCTCGTCAAAATCAACTTGGAGAGCAGTCATGAGAACAGTCCTAAGTCACCTTGAAGTCAACTTGGAGCAGTCATAGATTCCTGACTGCTAACCCTGACTTTTCGGACGAGTCAGAGCCCTGATCACAATAGCCTGTCATAGAATTCTGACTGCTCTGACCTTTTAGAGAGGCTTGATTACTTTACCGGTCAAAGAGCCCTGACCGCTTTAACCTTTCATAGAATCCTGACTGCTCCGTCCTAGAAGATACAATTAATTGATCTAGAAGAAAGTAAAGTTAATTTAACTCGAGGTCGGTAAAAGTAAACCATTAAAGAATTGTAATTACTCTAAAAATAATAAATATAAAAGCAATTAGGACTCTTTGACTTGTCAGAACAGGATTATATGATAGGACTCTATGACCAGTACAGGTCAGAGTAGTCAGGGATCTACGACAAAAACAGTTCAGCGCAGTCAGGGCTCTAGAACAGTTCTAAAGATGTTATGACTGCTCTATGACTGGTCTCAGTAAACTTGAAAACGGTCCTTAGTTAACTAAGAGTCGCTTTGGTGGCTTGTTAAAGCTATCTTGGCGAAAGGTTACGTCTGCAACCTACCGCAGGTGCATATTGAATTGTACGGGCTTCTTTGTTAAAAAGAACAAACTTTCCATCTAATCTAAAGACATGTTTTTATCACATTTGTAATATACCTAAAATCGATTTTCTTCTAATTTTGGCATTATCTAAATCTACCATATTGAAGTTTGTTTAAAACTAAATAAACATGTCTCTGTCTTAAGCTGATATTTGTATCCCATTTAGATAGTATAGTTTTTTCCCATTATAAATGTGTTCTGTCTGCTTTTACACATTCTGTTGGTTTCAGGGAGGACATTAGGCGAATGCGAACTTCATTTTATTATTTTATTATTCTACCAAGCAAAACACGTAACTGAGTCAATATCAATTGTCGTGAGTAATCAAACTAAATTTATTAAGCCTTTGTGTTACTTCTCTTTTTTCTAGTTCGTTTACTTAATGTCTATAGGAGTCTAGGATGATGTTTATTTCGCTGAACTTGATTACTCTTTATTCAGGGGCCGACTCCGACCTTCCATTGGGTGTGGGGTTTTCTGACCGTTCATTGAAGATCTTATAGAAGCTTTGAGTTGTTATAACCCCCATTTGGGTCGTTGTCTCTTTGACACTTTTCCGTTTTCCTTCTTTCACATAAAGTGAAATACTCTGTTCATTTAAAATAATTTATTTTTACTTTGATTTTTAGGCATGAGCATAACCACACATCAGATTAAAAAGTAATTGTGTACAAATTAATGAAGGAAAGATAAGAGGAAACACTTACAATGGCATTTTCTGCGCTTTCAACTTTTGAGAATGTAACTTTTTTGAGGTTCGAAAAATCGGGATTTTGGACTCTGGATATTGATGTATAATCTTTTAACGTCTACAGCTAGACTTTGATTCACTAGAAATGGTTGAAGATTGTCTAGAAATGACATTTAAAATAAGGTATCAATTTTCCCTAAAAGGAAATTTCAAATTATGTCGTAATCTAGAAGGATAGGTACACAAATTACGCATTTTGGCTGAACAACGTCGTTTGAAACATTAAGACACAGAACGACTTCATTGCTCCAGTTCCGGGGGGTGGGGGGTTGTAAAATTGTAATTTTCTTCTTTTTCCGAGAAAGCATAGATCTAGATGAAG
This sequence comes from Modiolus philippinarum, assembly GCA_002080025.1. Taxonomy (NCBI): domain Eukaryota; kingdom Metazoa; phylum Mollusca; class Bivalvia; order Mytilida; family Modiolidae; genus Modiolus; species Modiolus philippinarum. Next base: position 13,106 of record MJUU01013090.1, on the reverse strand, counting down.
TCTCGGCCCGTAATTGTTTTCCAGTGTCTAACCTAAATCTCGAAAAACATCAGATACGATATCGTAGACTAATTGTCGAGTGAATGATTTAGTATAAAAAAAACTGTTATGTAAAACCATAATCATTAACTTTTTTGTAGAGTATATGTATCTCTTCATGTCACTTTCAAAGTCCTAAATAATGTCACACCTGTTACTGTTCATACATGGGTGTTTTCAATAAAAGTCTTGATTTTTGTTTTTCAAATGTTTTTGGTCCTAAATCGAACATAGTTCAATCATATTTATTAATTGATGGATAAGCCACTGTTTCGTCCAGTAAGCAACATTTCAGCAATTTTAGTAAGAACAAGTTAAGCAATTAAAAATTTGTATGAGTGAAAGAAGAGGAAATTAAGGCTGAAAGGTTACCGGGGAAAGAGTGCTGATAACCTCCAGAAAAGGAAAAACATGGTAGCGACAGAAAATTTTTACCTTCCATACGACTCCCAGTGAGTCTGCCCTATTCAGAAAATTATAGAAGCCTAGTAAGTACTTTATGCTGCGTGTAGCGTGGCGCTCCTCCACACAGTTCGTCTTTGCTTTTTAGCGTTCAGGCTTTCCTTATTATGACTTAACTATCCCGCACAAACAGTGCATTCCCCTTTCCACAACCAGGCGTAACTACTAGCACATCTGCAGACGAAGCTCCGATTCAGGTGCTTGGCTAATCATATAACTGTGCGAACGACAATATTTTTATGAACTTACAATGGCACTGGTACATAACAAATTGTCCCTATACTCCCCGCTTTAAATTATAAACCAAAATGCAAGAATTAATCAAAGAAACAGGAATCCGTGTCTTATTTAGACGAGTAACAATGTAACAATTAAAGATGAATGATGTTCAAGTTGTAAAATCGACGAATGTTAGCATACGTCCACTTGACATGTTAACAGAGAATGTAAGCAGAGCTCTTTAATCCCCTCTCAACAACACAGAAAAAAAACAAACAACAGAAATATTGTGCACAGAAACTAGAAACGGATGATATAGAAGTTCAATGTGACCGCGCCAGATTGTGTCAACTAGAAACAGCTGATATAGAAGTTCAATCTGACCGCGCCAGACTGTGTTACAAAAATGGCTAATAATTTGCAATTAAGGTGTAATTGTTAGTAACTTGTTTTGATCAATTTCTTTTTATTCAGGATAAAAAATTCAAGTTCCCGTGAATGAAAATTACATATTTTTACTTACTTCGTACATGTAACTCGCATTGGATGATAATTGAGAAAAAAGAGACCGATATCATATCCGTAACAGGGAAATTTCTTAATGCTGGAGGATATTTCTGCAACTATGCCAATTAATTGTACCACGCGACACATTTGGTGTCTTAAAACATTGCTAAGAAAAACAAGGAGTGTTAAATGTGACTCTGATTACAGAAAATCTTACCCCTACCCAAACAAATTTTCCCTGAAATTGTCAATTTTTTGTCTATGTTCACATAAAAATAACCAGAACACGCAAAATATGTGTTGTATATGACAATAATGCATAAATTACATCAGAATGTGGTATTTCAACAGCCATTGGTCGACTAAAACTCAATATTTCACCAAAAATTGATGAAAAATGGGAATTTTCAACATTTCAGATTTGTTCGTATTTCATCGTTAAATCGCAATATATGTCAAATGTGAAGAATATATCTGCAGATATGCCATTAAATTGTCCTAGGCAATACATAAATTGTCTTAAAACATTGTTTAGAAAAACAAGGAATGTTATATGTGACACTAAATACCGAAAATCTTACCCCTACCCAAACAAATTTTCCCTGAAATTGGCGATTTTTGGACTATGTTCGCATAAGAATAACCAGAACATGCAAAATGTGTGTTGTATTTAACAATGTTGCGCGTATTACTTCATGATTTTGGTAATTTAACAGCAATTGATCGACTACAACTCATTATTTCTTCCAAAATTGATGAAAAATGAGAATTTTCAAAATTTCAGAATTGTCCAAAGTCCACTGCTATATCGTTATATATGCTAAATCTTGAGGATATATTTGCAACTATGCCATTTAATGGTACCAAGCGACATATTTGGAGTCTTAAAACATTGCGAAGAAAAACAAAGAGTGTTAAATGAGACTCTGATTACAGAAAAGTTTACCCCTACCCCAAAACATTTTCCCTGAAATTGTTGATTTTGGTCTATGTTCGCATAAAAATAACAAGAACATACAAAATATGTGTTGTATATGACAATGTTGCATGAATTACATTATGATTTGGTATTTTAACACCCATTGGTCGACTAAAACTCAATATTTCTCCCCAAATTGATGAAAAATTGGAATTTTCATCATTTCAGATTTGTCCATAGTTAACTGTTAAATAGCAATATGTATAAAATCTATAGAATATATCTGCAGATATGCCAGTTAATTGTCCTAAGCGATATATTAGATGTCTTAAAACATTGTTTAGAAAAAGAAGGGGTGTTGAATGTGACTCTAAATACCAAAAATCTTACCCGTACCCAAACACATTTCCCCAAAATTGTCAATTTATTTGTCTATGCTGGGATAAAAATAACCACCACACGCTAATTCTGCGTTGCATATAACAAAGTTACATGAATATTATCATGATTTGGTATTTCAAACCCCAGTTGTCAGCTTAAACTCAATACTTTGTCCAAAATTGATGAAAAATTGAAATTTGTAGCAATTCAGATTTGTCCAAAATTCACCTTTAAATCGGTAAATGTGGCAAATCTGGAAGATTTATCTGCAGATATCCCAATTTATTGTCTTAACCGATACATATTTTATTTGAAAACACTGTTTAGAAAAATAAAGAGTGTTCAATTTGACTCTAAATACTGAAAATCTTACCCCTACCCCAACAAAATTAAACTTAAAAATCTCCAAAATATGACCGTCTGTACATATAAATGAACAAAGCATACTAATGTTTTACTTTCTTTGCAAAAGATGCATTTGATACATCATAATATGTAATTTTGACACCAAAATATGGGTAAAATTGAATATATTGGACGATTATCGTGAAAAATGGGAAATTTCAGTATTTCAGAATTTTCCGAAATTCAAAGTTAAATCGCTGAATAACTGCCCATAAATCGGGCGCATGATCTTATTTATGTTAGTTTATGTTATGTTATTTTAGTGTTTGAAAATGATATATCATTGGATTTTTATACAATGTTTAAGCTTTTCAAGCTGAATAAAATGAAATAAATTGTATTGAATATGTGTGGTAAGGGGTAATATGTTTGTAATTTATGAGACTGTAGTTAGACTAAAAGGCTTAAAAGCATACTTTCTAATTGCTTAGATATGATGAAACGATATTTAATCAACATTTTCAAGCTATATACCAATTCCATGAAGTATTTGCATCTCAAAGTCAAAACAGCAGAAATTCTGAAAAACGGAAAATTCCCATTTTTCATACAATTTCGGACAGAAGAGTCGAAAAGAGACCTTTTGAAAAGTTTTAATCTACTTAAAAGGTCTTCTGTATGTCAGTTTTAGTAAAATACACTCTAGAATTCCCATTAAACATTATCTTTTTATCATTTAGAGCCTGAATATTTCAAATTTTCTCTTAATTTTTAGGGGGAGGGGGTGCTAATTTTGACATTTATGAACCTATAATACGTCTGAAACTAAAATCTTTGCTTACAATTTATTGCTAACATAACAGTAATTATCATTGCATCAGCAATTATTAAATATATTTTCTGATTTTTACGAGTTTTTAAGTCAGAATGTCGAAATTGTGAAAAATCTAAAATTCCGAAAATCAAAATTTTATGGACTTTAATGGTTTCATTTTCCAACATTGTATAACAACTGATAAGTGAGGCATAAAAACTAGATCAAATGACGAGGATTGTTTATCTGAAAGGAATTGACAGGCTAAAATCGACCTTTTCTCCAAGTTTTGCAGGGGTAGGGGTAGCTTTTTTTGTATCCCCTGATCATAAACTGGGCGTAAAGTACCCAAACGTGTGTTCATTGTAAAGCATATATAATTAGCAAAANTAGCTTTAATTTGATACCAAATTTCAGTACATTTTACTTATCTGTAAAAAGTTATGCAGCTTTAAAGATGAAACTTATGTATAAACGAAAATACAATAATTTTTCGGGTGTACTATAAAATTGGCCCTATACTGTCTATGCGTGCAGGTTATGTTAGTGTTCACATGTTTTCTTTTGAAGAGGGGACATACAAGGACTGAAAAAAAAAACCGGTCTGGTTCGGAAGTGGGGGGGGGGGGGG
>MJUU01013089.1:53185-65050 GCA_002080025.1 Modiolus philippinarum | reverse complement strand
TGAAGATACAAACAATTATTCAATACAAAAAATGTCAAGGTGGACTTGACCTTTAAAATGACGTCAAGGTCAAATGTCAAGGTCACTTTGAAAAACAAATGTATTTCATGTTAGAGTCTATATATTAAGCTAAGAATGTTGGTTTTCCCTGTTAATCAATGATGATAACATTCTGACGCAACATTGGGAAAGACCTTTCAATTGTTCTTTGAACAATTGACATACTAGTTGGATATAGCTATAGTGTAATGAAGGTTTTAAAGATCTAATTGTAGTAGTATTCCTTTTTAATAATAAATAATAATGGGAATATAATAGCATATATAAGAGGTTTAACTTCATATTCCTATTAGATTTTCAGTTTTTAAACCCTATAAAAAGTTTTTTAAGTGTTAATACCTTTTATAGTCTCTCATAACTCTGTATAGAGTGGTTCTTACGTTTTATGTGCACTAAATTCCATTGTGTGCTTTAAACCATTTTATGTACATGTATATGTTTTAAATGTGAAATGTAGTGTAAGAAGTGAGACTTTTTTGTTGTTGTTGTTGTTGTTGTTAAATGTCTATAGTCCACTTCCTCATGAATTCTTTGAACAATTTAACAGTTCTATTTCAAATATCAATAGAAATTAATCAATGGAAATTAATTACCTGTTCAATTAACTAATAAAACAAATTATTTGCAATAAATCAACTTCAAGGAAGCTAGATAAACCTCACAAACCCGGTACAAAAAGGTTCCTCATTAGAATTCTGCTACCATCTGCTGAGTAAGCGTAATTTACAGGACTTCGTAATCTGCTCAATAAATTGATGAAGGAAAGATAACAAGAAACAAGCAGAATGATGCTTAACATTCACTGAATATTGCCATCAGATACATCAGAATTAAAGCCATGCCGATAAAAACATCTCTGAAAAACATGAAATACTATTCTACAAAATAAACTACAACTAATAACTAAAAAAACTGTGAGCACATATCCCCCGCTCCCCCATTTGACTCCAGATGTAAATAAAATCACCAAAAAATTGAAGTCATATCAAATTTTTAAATAGCTGGTGCACAATGGCAATACGTACTGAACATTCTGTGAAAGTTTCATTGAATTTCACCAAGTGGTCTAGGAGGAGTTGTCGCCACAAAGTATATACCATATGGCGGGCGGAATAAAGAACGGAATAACGGACACCTTGATCACTATATACCACCCGCTAAAGCCGGGGTATAATAATAACAACTGAATAACAAACATATAATATCAGTAAACTTTGATGTTAGAAAATGTGAGACCCTATCTAAAAATACAATGCAAACCAATACAATTTTAAACATCTTATTTAACAGCATGAGATCCTATCTAGGATTATCATGTAGAATAATTTAAATACATGTGCTTTAACTTTGTGAAAGCCACATGACTATAGTATAATAATAATTGATGCCTGAAGAGGTGGGAGAATGTTATGATTATTTGCTATCTTTCAGATTTTTCTATCTTTCCTATTTTGTCTTTCGAATGTTTCGATTTGATCTACATTGAAGAATTGTATAAGTTGTCAAAACGAAAATTTGCAGAAACTAAATTAAGAATCACTTCGGAATTCCTTTATTTTTGAAAAAGAAAGACATGCATTCTACGTAATTCAGAAATGTTCTCCGTTTAACTAATAGCTCCACTGTCCTCAACATTGAAAATATGTCTTTTTAAACACAACTACTGAATTTGATTGTCTAGACAATGATACTTCAAACTTTCTTTATATGTCGTTTGGTAATGCCGCTACTCCCATCTCTGAATATAAATCGTATCCTAAGAGCACATAACAAGTAAGCTGGTATTCATGATACCAGACACTAGGGTGATGATTCTTATGTCAAATTGATAGCTGATATGTACAATGTATTTTCGTTAAAAGATTTTTAAAATAAATGATCAATCAACTTGTACTGTTAAAGAAAAAGTATTTTCATCATTTTCGTAATTATATCGATGAATCATTTATAAACAGGGCGTTAATTTCATTCGCAGCATTCTCTTGCAAAGGCCTTCACCAACCCCGAATGATTTCTGTTTTTCGAATTTTATGCGCTTACAGGTAGTCGGTAATTAAGTCTGCCTATTTGGCCTACGACATAATGGTTTTTTACCTTAACTAATTGAGTCTGCGATTGGTGTTTATTTGAATTTTAATTTCATATATATATAATTGTCCATCGTAGGAACCAAACAGGGTGAAATTACACTTGACGTAAATAGCGAAATTGCCTTCCCACAAATTTATTTCGAGTCGCAATGTGAAATAGTATTTATCGAGCTGTCAATTGTGTCAGCGTGCCAGACTCAAAAACCTGACTGAACGAGTTCAAATCCCGATGGAATCGGCAAAAATTAAAGTTATCTTGGACTTGAGATATTGATTTAAATAAACAAGTTAAAAGTCTAAGTCAAATGGAGCAAAACTTCAATCAACTTGGATTCAACAAGCAATGTCCAAAATTTGGTACCCTTTAGTGTCTCAAAATTTCTTTGCCTTCCATTTCGGTGTAAATTATGTCAAGCTACAGGACTTTAAAAAGGGTTAGTGTTCTTCTCTTTATTTGTTGTTCATGTTGGATTTGGATTTGTTTCTACCATGATCCCGAGTCAAGTGTCATCACGATATACTGAAGCTTATTTTTTGTCCTTCCACATTATACGGGTGTCATTGTGCCGTCTATATCTTTGTACCTGTCTGATACTGTACAGAATGTTGCCATTATTCTCGAGTTAATTCTATCATATGGTCTTCAAATTTATTTTTCACATTATGACGTCAGTGTATTTTCCTGTTGATTGATTATAGATTTACGTCTGTTTCGTTTGTTTACATGATTGATATTTTGTTAATGAAAGGAAATTTTGATTACATAAGTCCATGAATCTGTCTGAAGTTGATAGCCATGTTTATTGTATTACATATCAACAACAAGACGTAACTAGAAAATTAAATTGTTTTTCTTTAATGAACAATGTAGTAAATTTGATAGATTAATGCACAAAATCGTGATATAACGCTAGAACTATTTTTTTGAATGAGTAATGTAAGATTTGAAATTTAATTAATTGACATTTTTGCTAAATTGGCATATATGTTTGTATAATATAAATATTTAAGACAGGATTGTAAATGAATAGTTTTCGAAGATATGAAAAAAGGTAAGTGATTCTATTTCGATTGTACATTCAAATTATGAATTTCTTTTCAAACTGTTTTTCATTTTTACAACATTTCTAAATAATAATATACAGATTATTGAAAGTGTAAGACATGTATTTCTAAGTTTTACTGTTTACCTTAAAAATATGTATTAGTTGCAAAGACTGAATTATTTGAATCATTTTTAGTGATCAAATATACACGGTTAAACAAACATTTCCTTCCATACAGAAGCTACATTGACAGTAACTTCGGTATTCTGTTATTTATTAATAGTTGTTTCAAAACAATCAAGAAATAATCCAGTTATGTGGTATTTGAATTCTACAAATTGACCTTAATCTTTTTTTTTTAAGTGGTCTAAAAATGTCTTGATCGTCCGATAAAGCAGTTATCTAGAAAAAAACAACCGGATGTTGTTTTATACTGTCTTGACAAAAATATGCATAGCCTGTCAGTACACTATTAAGATCGAAATAGCCGGACAACACTTTTTCTTAGTGTACATGTGCCTGTTTATGTAAACATCTAGCAAATAAAGTTTTTTTTTCAACAATCTATTCGCTGCTCAAGTAACAATACCGAACTCACTGTAATTTTGTTCTTATCGTAAATTTTTGTTCGAAATAAGGGCGATATTACGTTTTGACAAATCCTTATCATGATGTATGCATGATACGAGTCCTTGCTCCACTCTAATGCTTCATATTGTCATAACCTCAGAAATAAATTTAAACCATTGTTTTTGTGTGTGATTTTTTAGTTGACCGGTGTTAGCAAACTTGATGCATGTTGACCACAAACTTATCAGGAGAGATATATTTTCTGTTTTCGATATGATATCGACATCAGCCATATTGAAATGCCTACAAACTGATATAATACCGATGTATTCAATTATGATACTTTCAGTAATTTAAGCACAAAAAGTATGTAAGAAATAGACACTTTTATGTATTCGACATGAAATCACTGTTTCCAATACAGAAACTCGAAGTACATTATCCAGAAACGAGCATTTGTTTTTGTATTTGATATAATATTAATACCCGAAAACTGGTACTTTCACTTATTTTAACATAAGTTTTAAGAAATAGAAAGTTTCTGTATTTGACACGTGTATCGTAAATTACCCACAAACATATAAGAAAAAGAATATTTTTGTATTTGATATAGTATCGATACTAGCAATACTAAAACTTCCATCAATATATAAGAAAAGAATATCTTTTTTAATTTGTAATAATATCGAAACCCGAAATACTTGTAAGTTTCAATAATTTAACCACAAACATGTAGGCAAAGAAATATTTTCTCTATTCGATATGATATCGATGCACATTATACTTACAAATTGTATACTAGTATACGGAAAGTGATATTTCCTTATTTGACTTTATGGTCTTCCAAACGTTTAGATTTTATCGGCACTGATGAGACATAAGTTGTCGAAATGCGCATATGCAGAATCAAAATTCACAGTAACTTCGGTATTTAGTTATTTGACTTGATATGGATTTACAACGAAAGGATAAGGTATAAATGTACAAGATACAAAGTCTCCAGCAAATCATGGAAAAGCTACGCAATAGAACAATGCCTTTATAGCTATTCTTCATCTAGAAAGTCATCATTAGGCTTCTTACAATAAATTTTGCTCATAGTTAGTTCAAGACGGCCCCTATCACCTGTTAGAGCAGAATTTATTGCTAAATGCTACATTTATGTCTTAATTTACTTTTTTGTACATCAACCACAAAACTATACACACAATATTATGTAAGACATAGTGAAAAGGGCAATTACTGTATACGACAATTCTGTATTTATCTGTCAGTTTATCAGAAATTCTGATAAAGTCTGGAATTTACCCTAATTTTTTTTTTATTTTATTTTATTTTTTTATTTTTTTTTTGGGGAGGGGGGGGAGTGAATATCAATTTATTTTAATCGTTTCGATGCACTCTGTACGTTTTACGCTAAGGCGAAGAAGAACACTTTAGAATCAATGTAGAATAATTCAAGATTTGATTTATTTGATTATATTTTTGTCACATGTATTCTATATTCATGAGTTTTTTCTTCGAATTTAACATTAATTAATCAAATAAAACTGTAAGCCCTATTTAACAAGTTCGGTGGTAATTTTGTCTCATAGCATTAGCTAGTTATTAAGGTCTTTCACCACATGTGAAAGACCGTATTGTATTTCTTCTGATTATTATTTTTTTTTCCGCGGTCAAAAGAGTAAAAGTGACGCGACATATTTCTTCGATAGTTGGTGTGATCATTCAGTCTGACAGTGGGACCTCAAAACCTGAGGGCCACATACCGATCTATTTTTAGTAACGGAGTTATCTCCCCAACACGGAAAACCCTTGTTATCGAATAGACTCGTAAACCGTAACCGATATCAAAAATCTGAGATGTGGAAAATGTCGCATACATCCTAGGGATGATTTATCATGCAAAACAAATTTTTGGGGTCGCGACCCCGGTTACCTGTTTTTGACACCTAAATATGCAAATTTCTCAAAGTTATCGGATTTCCACCAAATTTGGTTTCTAGGTAGCTTTCACGGTCCTGATTACAAATCTGGGGTCAAAATTTTTTTTTCGTCCGCCATTTTCAAAATGGCCGCCATTTGAAATTCTGTTATCGCGATATCTCGGAAACGATAAAAAATTTCTGAAAACATCATATTGCAAAAAGACTCCTCTCATTGAGATCTACATTTGATACATTTGAAGGAAAACTCTGCGATGAACTGTTTTTAAGTTATAGCCCTTGACGCGTTTCGGCAAATTGGTTTTTCGCAAATAACTTTTAAACGCTTACAGATATTATAGTAAACATGTATATTTAAAATGATCAGTGCGAAGAGAGCTTCAATTTGAGTACCAGGTTGAAGGTCATCGGTGACCTTTGACCGTGACCTTTGACCTTGTTATCAGACAAACTCGGAAACCGTAATAGATAGCTGATCAAATGTAATGAGAAAATATTCATCTTCACGAGACTCAACTTTTGTTACATTTGGCCCGAAGAGATTTGACGACTCTTTATATGAATTATTGCCCTTTGAAAGATTTTGAGTTTCCGTTTATGCCTTATACTCCCAAACGATAAGTCGTAAAGACCTGAAACCTTCACCATTGTTAATTAGTGATATATGGCCATCTGAAAATGTCAAGGTCAAAGGTCAATGGTCAAGGTCACTGATGACCTTAGGCCTTGTTATCGATTTAACTCGTAAACCGTAAAAGATGCCTGAAAACATGTGATGAGAAAAATGTTCATTGTCATGAGACGCAACTTTGTTACATTAGTCCGAAAAGATTCGACGACTCTTTATATGAGTTATTGCCCTTTGAAAGATTTTGAGTGTCCGTAAACGCTTAATACTCCCAAACGATAAGTCGTAAAGACCTGAAACCTTCACCATTGTTAATAAGTGATATATGGCCATCTAAAAATGTCAAGGTCAAAGGTCACTTGTCAAGGTCACCGATGACCTTTTGCCGTTTTATCGCTTGATCTCGTAAACTGTAAGAGATAGATGATCAAATGTATTTGAGAAAATGTTTGTCTCATTGAGGTCTACATTTGACACTGGGGTCCAAAATAATTGGACCATTCATTTTGGACCTATGGCCCAAAAACCATTTTTCGAGGTCAGATTTTAGAGTTTTTTGCCTATATCTCAAAAAGTATTAAAGATACAAAGAAACTTTAAAAAGGTAAAATGTTCGGCTCAATATGGACGACAAAATGGAGTCAAGGTCAAAGGTAAAGGTCCTTAGCAACAACGTTATTTCCCATAAAAGTCCTTAGCAACCATATGCAAAAAGTTTTGTAATGTTGTAAAGAGGAAATAAATGACATTGCCAACCGGAGGTGACTTTATTGTCCTTAGCAACAAGCTAATTTTTCGAGAAAGTCCTTAGCAACCGTTGAGCAAAAGACTAATAAAGATCAGAAAAAACTGCTGTTTACGCAACTTTTTCGACCAAAGTAGAAAACAAAATCAAATTCTATAATGTAATCGTGGTGAAAATTGGTGAAAGACCTTGCAATTGTTCTCTGAACAATTGACCTTTTAATTATTATTCTTTTTTTCCGCGGTCAAAAGAGTAAAAGTGTCGCAACATGTTTCTTCGATAGTTGGTGTAATCATTCGGTCTGACAGTGGGACCTCAAACCTGGGGGCCACATACCGATCTATTTTTAGTAACGGAGTTATCTCCCCAACACGGAAAACCCTTGTTATCGGATAGACTGATAAACCGTAATCGCTATAAAAAATCTGAGATGTGGAAAATGTCGCATACATCCTAGGGGTGATTTATCATGCAAAAAAAAAAATTTGGGTCGCGACCCCGGTTACGCTTTTTGACACCTTAATATGCAAATTTCTCAAAGTTTTCGGATTTCCACCAAATTTAGTTTCTAGGTAGCTTTCACGGTCCTGATTACAAATCTGGGGTCAAAAATTTTTTTTCGTCCACCATTTTCAAAATGGCCGCCATTTGAAATTTTGTAATCGCGATATCTCGGAAACGATAAAAAATTTTTGAAAACATTATATTGCAAAAAGACTCCTCTCAATGAGATCTACATTTGATACATTTGAAGGAAAACTCTGCGACTAACCGTTTTTTGAGTTATAGCCCTTGATGCGTTTCGGTAAATTGTTTTTGCGAATAACTTTTAAACGCTTACAGATAATATAGTAAACATATATATTTATTGATCAGTGCGAAAAGACCTTCAATTTGAGTACCAGGTTGAAGGTCATCGGTGACCTTTGACCTTGTTATCAAATAAACTCGGAAACCGTAATAGATAGCTGATCAAATGTATGAGAAAAATGTTCACATTTACGAGATGCAACTTTGTTACATTTAGCGCGAAAAGATTTTACGACTCTTAATATGAGTTATTGCCCTTTGAAAGATTTTGGGTTTCCGTTAATGCTAAATACTCCCAAAGGATAAGTCGTAGAGACCTAAAACCTTCACCATTGTTCATAGGTGATGTATGGTCATCTAAAAATGTGAAGGTCAAAGGTCATCGGTCAAGGTCACCGATCACCTTGGGCCTTGTTACCGCTTAAACTCGCAAACTATAAGAGATAGGTGGTCAAAGGTATTGGAGAAAATGTGTGTTTCATTGTCGTCTGCACATTTTTGACCGAAATAGACAACAAAATAAAAACTCAAACATGTAATCATGGTGAAAACTGGTGAAAGACCTTGCAATTGTTCTCTGAACAATTGACCTTTTAATGTTTTAAATGCATTTAAATCGTATAAAATTAGAAAATGCATTCCGTTATTATATCGTAGTCAGTCCGTCAATCAGTCTATTTTTAAATTAATCGACCAAATTCATTCAGATGATTAACAATTTCTAAGTTTCAAAACAAACCCATTGTTAGCTTTTGCTGCTTTATGTTTAAATTTATCGATACACACTTTATTCAAGATAAATCGTACGTAATTTTGGGGAAAAAATTACGATTTAATGTAAGGGTTTGTTTGATAAGTATAAGTAAAAGGTGCGTGTGATTAGTATTGTTAGTAGTTCGTAAAACTGAAAAGTTCCCAAAGTATAAATAAGTTTTTATTGAGAGCAGTCTAACAGATGAGTTAGGAAACTAAGGTCGTTATTGACGTTGGCGACAAATATTTGTGATAATTTTTTGATAATTATTTTATTTTGTTTCGCGTCTTTTTTATTTCTCCTTTTCTCCTGATATTTTGCTTTTTTTCTTCTTTTGCTTTTTTATACGCCCGTCTTTGATGGCACGTATTATGGTATACCGGTGTCCGTCCGTCTGTCCGTCCGTCGACAAGTCGTACTCTAACTAGAGAACGCTTTGACCATTTGTCTTGAAATTTTGCAGGATTGTTGGGTATGACGGAACAAAGCTCCCTATCGTTTTATTTTGTCGTTGGATTTTTCGTTCCAGAGTTATGGGACTTTGATAATTTCAAAAAAGCATAAAATTGCAGTTTCTGTCTACACATTGATATTCTTTTAAGAGATCACTACCACTAAATCAATATACATTTTTGACTGTTTAACATCAGATGAAATAATTGATACATAGCAGAAGTCCCTTGTCATGTTTGTTCAGATGGAGTTTTTAATTTCAAAAATCATTTAATCAGTTTGCTTTTAAGTGGGAACGGGCGTATCATGCGCTCTGGGTGAATTACTTTTTTCGTGGTGGGGATATTTCTTTCTTTTTACGTTTTGATTTGTTTTTGTATTTGTTTGTTTGTTTGTATTTTTGTTTTTTTTTCAGTTTTGGTTTTGTTTCTTTTGTTTTTGTTATGCCCCCGCCGCTAGGCGGTCGGGGGCATTAAGGTTTACCCTGATCCGTACGTCCGTCCGTACGTCCATCTTTTTGGTTTTCGGATGATATCTTGAATATCCTGCATCGGATCAAAACCAAACTTGGTCACATGCTTACTTATCACCCAAGACAGAACCCTATCGATTTACAGGATGTTACCCCAAGGTCAAGGTCACAGTTGCTTAAAAATAGACTAAAATTTTGGTTTCCAGATGATAACTTGAGTATACTACATCGGATCAAAACAAACTTGGTCACGTGCTTGCTTATCAACCAATACAGACACCAAAGGGTAATATTTCCTGTCTAGGACGAAGTTTGCTGAGTCCGAGATGATTGAAATCTTACCCGAGGGCCTCCATGAAAAGCTGACAAGTTCAAAATGAGTCATAAAAAATAAAATATGTTCTTAGATAAACATGTTCTTACTTATTTCCTTACTTAGCGAACTATTGTGTGAGTGCGATCACCATCAGTGTACATACATAGCGAATGTCCGTCGTTTTTTGTTGCAAATCAACCTGTCCATACTCGTAGCTTTTTTGAAAAAGGGGCAGACTTTCTTCATTCATTTGAAATAAGAAACTAAATTAAGATTAAGTAATAGATAATTTGCAATAAAAAAAAATTAAACACAGTCATATTTAAATTTAATTCATATACTTTGCGTGTTGTCTAAATATCCGAGATACACCATGCCAGGCTATGTGCTATACGTGCTAAAACAGGTTGATTTACGAACTGTACTGCTTACTAAAAAAGTTTCCGATTTATTTAGATTAATTCTAACTTATTTTGAATATCGCAATCAGGAATAAAAATATTGATTGAGATGTTTAAGCTTAAAACACAGCTCTTAAGTGTGAGCATCAAATTAACGACAATTTATGTTATAAGTGACGTCACAAATTTTGACAACATGTTAATTAACATTAACATTTGCTAGGTAATAAAATAATTTTATGTTTTATCAATTTTTATGCCAGCAATTGCTGAAAATCATAATATTATCCATTTTTCCCCTTTTTACTGATTGACCATTGACCCCTTATTTCTCCCTCTTTCTACCATATTTGATTTTTAAGACAAACATTTTTGAAATGTACATAACCTAAGCTTTTCAAAAAGGTATAGATATCGAATAGGGTATGTGGGTCATTTAAATGTGAAAAATTCTGGTCTCTGCCGCTCTACTATGAAACCGTCTTGTATACATAAATGTTGTACCTGTGTGTTGTTATCCTGCAAGAAATGTGTGATTAAGGCTGACGCTGATGAAAGCTGAATTCTGTCCAGATTTAGCTTTCCTGAAAGAACCAGCAGCTTTTCTTGATTATATTATACATACATGGATTTATCATTTATTTTTGTTTATTCTCTAATGAATAAATATATAACGGCAAAAATATATAACTAGATGATAATATGCTCCTTTCAAGCTTTATAGAAAAAATAGTATTTTTGTCTGTAATACATATAAGATGTCCTCAAAGGATTTTCTTTGATTAAGGCAAATATGCACATTTTTTGGCAAATTGCTCAAAAGAATCAAAACCCTTAATACATGTAAATCTTTGATATATGTACATTATATATTGATGCATTTGAGCAAAAGCAGGGCATGGGTGGAAAACACAAAGTACATACTACGCGATCGGAAAGGCAAAGAAGGGGTAAAACCCCGGGGGTAACTCTCATATATTTTGAACGGGGCGTGCGGCTGGGGGTCCAAATATTGTACCCGAATTAATACTAGATTATGATCAAAATCAATATCCGAATAAATACTGCCCTTATATATGACACCAATAAAATACTAATGTACAATGTAAATTTATTGCATGATTAGAAAAAAGGGGCAAATTCCAAAATATGGCATATAAAATTTATCAATTCAAAATAAAACTGATATTTTCTAATAAACCCTAATAAACAATCTTACAATATTTATACGGAATTGAAAAAACAACCCAAATCAATATGAAAGGGGGAAAATTAATACCCAAAATAATACCAGATGTGATGAAAAAAGGCCCAAATAAATATGAAAGGGGGAAATTGAGCATCAAATAAATATTAGAATTGTAAAATAAGCACCGAAATATATACCCATATAAAGGATGTTACCCACCGGGTTGGGGGTAAAACCATATTATCTCACACTTTTCGTTGCTGCGACATAAAACGCAAATTAATATTGCAATACAAAACCAGAGGCTCCCAGGAGCCTGTATCGCTGACCTGGCTTTCAGTTGCCACAATCAAGCTAACATTGTAAGTTATACAGTTGATCTTCA
>MJUU01013089.1:27779-52456 GCA_002080025.1 Modiolus philippinarum | reverse complement strand
AACACCGGTTTTGAAGTCGCTACATCAATATCTATTTGGAAACCAAATTTCATTGAAATCGAACGATGTTGAATTTTCCCGCCTTTTTTCGGCGGCCATTTTGAAAATGGTGGTCAACAAACAATTTTAAACACCAGTTTTGAATCCACATAGCATGGCAAACATTTTATCAATTTACACTGAACCTTCATCTTCTATAGTTTTGGAAATAAAAGACGAAAAATATGACTATTTTGAAAATTCCATGAAAAAAGGGCAATAACTCCTACAAGGTTTTTTGGATTTTCTTCAAAATTTCAAGGTTGGAAGATCTTGATATGCTGAACATTTTTGCAATATACACTTGACCTCCATCTGTTACACTTTTTGCAATAAAAAATAAAAAATGCACATATTTTAAAAATTTACACTGAACCTTCATCTTCTATAGTTTTGGAAATAAAAGACAAAAAATATGACTATTTTGAAAATTCCATGAAAAAAGGGCAATAACTCCAAGAAGGGTTTTCGGATTTTCTTCAAAATTGCAGGGCAGGTAGATCTTGCTATGCTGATCACTTTTACTCCAGTCAGATTTTTTATATCTATAACGGTTTTCGAGTTATTGGCGAAAAACTGCAATTTACCTCTATGTTCTATTTTTAGCAACGGTGGCCATGTTGTTTGACCTACCGCCTAATCGACCACAATTTCGAGAAGCCATACACTGGTGATGATTGAGGCCAAGTTTGGTTAAATTTGGCCTAGTGGTTTCAGAGGAGAAGATTTTTGAAATTGCTGACACACGGACGGACAACGGACGCATAGTGATGGCAAAAGCTCGCGTGGCCTTTTAGGCCAGATGAGCTAAAAATTGCAGTATACCGAAATTGGAATCTCAATTTATATTTAACATAACGAGAAATTAGCGAGTCCCTTAGGTGCGTCGAGTGGATAAACGTCTCCTGCTTTGTATGCATCAACCGACATTTGGTTAAAGTTAAATTATAACTAGGAACCAGTCAGGTCCGATAGCTAAATGAGATTTTTACATAATTTGGTGAAACGACTTGGTTATAACTACTAGAGAATTAATTGTTAATTTTAAGCGTTCCTCCTCATTTAATATGCGGAGACATTTTCTGTAAATAACAAAATACCGAAGTTATTAATAAAGTAATGAAGTCGGTTGATTGGGATGATGACTTTGTACATCATATCAGATGAGATACATGTACACCGTATACCGGGACAGAAGGGATTTGACTACTAAGGTATGGAAAATAAACGATATGAAATTGAAAATGTTACCTTTTTCAAAATTCCTTGTTAAAGTCGTCCATCTTTACAATTGCAAGACACACATCAAGATATGACGCTGACTGTTATGCTGTGTGTTTTATTTCCATTTGATATGGATATATAAGATGGATTTGAAATTACATATTGAGAGTTGAAACCTAGTGATGTACAATTTTAGTTTTGATTTATGTCCATTTTGTAATAAATATTCTATGCTGTACCATTTTTTTTACCTTTGCCTTCGACGATTTTACCGATAAGAATCAGCGTTTATAGGAAACATTTATCACGACTAAAGAGAATTGATAATAAACCACTGGCCAAGTCGAAAAAGGACACCACACGTACCAGAAAAATTTATATCAGTAATTCATATCTGACTGGAACATTAAAATCGCATGAATTACAAATTTTTATTCATTTAAGCAGCGGATAAAATGACCGAAAAATAAGAGACTTAAAATTATCATGCCTTTAAAGTCTAGATCCTTTATCCTTTTTTTATGCTCATTTAATATTTTATGAAAAAAATGCACATGAAAAGATGAAAATATAACCAAAATAAAGCAAACAAAGTAGATTTTATTCTGATATAGTCAATAAATAACAAATGATAGCCTTTGCATAGGTTCGGAAACCGGTAGTTTTTTTTACCAACTGGCAATTTTTAACTCTCTTATAATCGAAATTTTACGCAAACCAGTATTGTTGATAGCTATCAATTAAGATTCTCATGCCACATAACACACGATTTGGTTGGTCAAAACTGACGGTAAAATACGCTATTTACCTGCCAAGGATAGATTGAGTATATCCGATTTACCTCCATTTTGATAAAAAGAAGGTTGGGCCCTCTATATCTTGTAAATCAAACGACATACAACATAGTATTGACGTTCTTACATCTATTAATTCAATTTACTTAAGATTTGAAAAGTAAAACAAACAAAATACCATTCAAATGAAGCGCTGACGTCACGTTAAGACAACTTTGAACACATAAATGTAAAAGATGGGATAACAGGAAACATCTACAATGGCTGAAAATTACAGTCACATGCCATAATCTGCCAGGGAACAAAACAGGAAAAACCTAAAGAAGGCAAAAGACAATCGTAAATAACGATAGGAAATCGGGACATAAGACTTTGCCGTCGGTTCGCGGAATTTTTATTTTGTGCCTATTAAGACAAATATTCGAAATAAAATTGTTTGGTTGCATTAGAATCGCAATAATAGTTCATTATTTGAATGCCCGAGCAGCATGTCAATTCTTTTTTTGACTGTCAAACATATACGTTTACAGGCTCTGCTACGCGTCACTTGTAACCTTACAATATCATTTTTTTGGTAAATTTTGTTAAAACTAAGGAGTATCTCATTCATGCAAAGATCTGTTCTTAGCTGATTTTGGCTTTCTATTTAGATCATATTTGGTAATTTGTTCTCTATCAGTTTATAAACATCTTTGACTTTACAGTCTTCCAAACGTTTAGATTTTATCTGAACTGAAAAGACATAATTTGTCAAAATGCGCATATGCAGAATCAAAATTCACAGTAACTTCAGTATTTAGTTATTTGTAATCTGCAGTTTTGACCGTCAAATCTACGATTGACACCCTTGGGTATTCAATTAATGTACTGTAATTGCTCATTTAGAAATTATGATCATCATATATAGCTCATGACATCTTAGAACGTCTTTTTCCATTTTATTTCACGTTTTGAAACACTTAATCTTGTTTCTTGTTAAAGTACGTAATGCCTTCTTTAGTTTTAGTTGTTGATCACTACTTTTGGTCACACTTGTGATATACATTTTTTTTGTATTTTGTTGAAACAATAGCTACGTTAATCTTGTCTTATATAATAAATGCCAGTCATCACAGATAAGTGAAGTGTTACAAATTACAATGGAAGCTTACAAAGACGAATATGACGTAATTTCAATCTCCTGTTTGTTTGAAGTGTCTATGTTTAATTTCCAGTTCTGATCTTTTCATAATAAATTTTTGAAGTGCATTTAGATCATATCAGACATTTTCAAAAAATAATTATTTTTAAACGCGTATATATTAAACCAGTGATAATATTTATTCATAGCAAACAATTTACCTATAACCTGAAAGAATTTTCTGTTTTAAGTAGACTTTATTCTACATTGCGTCCATAGACATTATGATGTTGTAAAAGTTTTTTTTTTCATTTCCCAATATTATATCTTTAACAAACAGTGAAAAGATATGGAGTAAATACAATTCTTTTATGACACCCTTTAGTCGCTTTGTGTCATAACCGTGGTAAAATCCGAATAGAAAACACGTCATACTTTACGGGGTAAAATGACTGTTTCAACTATGAATACAAAGACGAATTCATCTCTTCTTTACCCTGTAAGTGTCATGAAAATATGTTGATTTTACCACGGGTTTGCCCTTTATGCCTTTTATGCCTATATTTTACCCCTCGCATACGCTCTGGGTAAAATATTTGCAATAAAGGGCCAATCCGTGGTATAAAATCGCAATATATTCACGCTAGTACATGGTTAAAATAATCAATGGAACGCCGCTTTGATTGTTGTTCTCCATCTTAGAGTCACCATGAGGCCTTCAAAAAACAACGGCAGTAGAATACCGAAGGAACAAAGGAAGCGAAGACTACAAAAATCGGAATCCGAAGACATGGCAAAAACGGTAACAGAGTAAAACAAAGACAAAACAAGGACGTGAGACAGCTACAAGCACGGAAATAAAAAGACGACATTAAAAACTAAGGCACTCATAGTGTGAACTCCCATGAAAACCGGGAGTGACATCAGGTGCTCCGGAAAGGTAAGCATATCCTGCCCCGCTAACGACACAAAAATGAGCTTTGCTTATATCATATAGTAAGTTGAAGATTGGTACATTACACAAAATTTTTAAAGAATATCAATAAAAAATGTCTCAGTTCAGCTGTCAAATCCTATAAAATTATAGCATTATACCTAAGTATGAGGTGCACATGTTCAATGTATATAAAACACTGTGCAAAGTTTAAGGCCTCTTAATAAAAAAAAAAACTGTACGAGTAGTTGATTACATACCGTGCTTACAGAATATTGTTGAAAAATGATTACATACCGTGCTTATAGAATATTGTTGAAAAATGACTAAGTTCAAATATCTGTAAGATCCGGAAAAAATCATAAAATGCAACCAAAATAGGAGGTGAACATGTTCAATATATAAAGGAACACAAAATTTCAGGTCTCTTGGAAAAACCCTGCAAGAGGAGGTAATTACACAAAACTAGTAAACAATGCGGGAAGGACAAACAGGCTAATACTAATATACCTCCATACCTTTTTTTACTGGGGGTATAGAAAAAGAACATAGAAGGTCAAGTAATGATGTTAAAAGAGAACCGATTATGTTTAACATAAATATACAGTTATTGTTATTCTTTTTTCAATTTACATTTACATACGAAGTTATGTAATTAATCAACAAGACAAAAAAAATTAATTTTGAATAATTACTATTTTAGTGACATTGACATGTGCATTTGTAAAAGCATTTAAAATTCTTACAGTTGCATAATTATTAATGAATAACATCTTACCTTTGTATTTATTTTCTACATGTTGTCACGGTTTATATTTAAGGGTATATAGATATACATAACAGGGGACGGGTGTGGCGTCGTTCAACATTTAGCAAGTGAATTCCACTGAAACCGGTACTAAGCGCCGTCTTGAACGTACTACATGTATGAGGTAAAAGTTGTTGCTCTTTGTTGAAGGCATCATGGTAACTTCAGGATGAAGAACAATAATGAAAGCGATGTTCCATTTACTTAATCTTACCATATATTTATTATAGGGATTTTGTTCCATGTACATTTACTCCATATCCATTTATTTGTCTATGCATCAACGGTATATAATCAAAGCATCTACCTATTGTTTTTTCTGCTGTAGGTCACAAATTTATCAAACTTTTTATTTCATGCAATATTTCAATTCGTTTTCAAAACAAAATGATTAGAAAGCCCTTTTAATCCATCGGCTTGTTAATCAATAATATTATACATGTATACACCTTATTAGATTTAGACTGAATCGTAGAGGGAATTGAAAATAAATGTCTAAATGAATACCAAAGCAACAGCCAAAAATCATAAATCATAAAAATACACTGTAAGAGAGAAAATAAACGAGGAAAACGAATCGAAGAGAACATAATGCAAACACCACAAAACATAAAACACAAACAGTGTGAACCCCTCAAAACCAGAAATGTCATCAGGTGCTCCGGAAGGGTAAGCATGACTTGCTTCACTAGTGACATTAGCCTCTTGTTTATTCATTTTTATTTTTATTCAATTCAATTCAAAAAAATTATTGTCATAAGCAATGGATAAGACATTACGCAATGTCTTTATAAATCCTCTCCTTCATACAAGATGGAACATAGATATTGTTTCTTTATCTTTATTCAATTGAATTAAAAAAATACTGTCATAATCAATGGATAGGACATTACGCAATGTCTTTATAAACCCTCTCCTTCATACAAGATGGAACATAAATATTGTTTATTCATTTTTATTCAATTCAATTCAAAAAATGTTATTGTCATAAGCAATGGATTTGACATAACGCAATGTCTTTATAAATCCTCTCCTTCATACAAGATGGAACATAGATATCTTAAATACTCAATTTACATGAAAATGCATTCATAATGTCATACATAACTATAAATGATATCAATAATCAATGCAAATAAATCATTTTTTGAAAGACTGCTTTATAATATATATGTTTTTGTTGATGACATTTCATATTTTATTAATTTCTTTTCACGTTAACTTTAATCTCGATATTATGTTGATTTTAAAACTGAAATGCAGCAACGCTTCAAAGCTAAAAGCCAAAATTCAAGTTGTGTTTCGGAAAAAAAATTATTTTGGAATAAGTTTAATACAAGTATGGGAAAAGTAATCTTGTTGTCAAGTTCTCAATTTTAATTTTAATTTGATTTAAATCCTACTGTTTGCGCTCTTTAGATTCTGCACATATCAGAAAAATCATTCTCACTTTTGAATTTCCTATTTGAAGCTCTTACATGAGGTTCTTTCCTGCGAGTAGCCAACTTCATATAGGCCAATACTGTTACATAAAAGATAACGAACATGAAATGATTTTGCCTTATTGGGTAGAAATCTATTTTTTTTAATGAAATTGACAGAGAATAAATCAAATATGCCTAATTATGATTTCTTGGGGTGTTCTTACTAGGAATATTTCATATTCATAAGTTAACTCTTTTTCTGTAAAATTACAATGCAGGAGAATTTTAATATTATAGCAGTTCTTTTTACATTAAAATATACAAACTTTGAGTATACACAAGTTTACCATTAAAAAAGGGGAACAATACTATCTGCAGTGACCTGAATTTTCGACTTAAGCATGTGTTTTGTTCTCCTGGTTAGATTGACATTTTATGTCATCAAAAGAAAATGTCATTAAAGTTCTACCATCAAATTAAGCGATTATGTACTAAAATACTGAAAGGACTTTCTATATACGTCTATTTATTGCACTTCAACTTTCAAGCTCAAAGAGAATACATTGACTTTTTATGTTCTCAAGTGACTACCTGTAACTAGCTGAAAATTAGTTGTACCAATAAAAATGACATAAACTACTTCTGCAACCTTTGTATCAAATATAATTTTGCTTTTGCTATGCTAATAAGAGAAGCCTAGCTGTTAGTGATATTATACTATGTTTGAGAATATCTCTCTTGATTGCAATAGCAGAAGGTTCGTTTCTTTAATATTCCCTTTTATATATAATTACCTTGCAGTTAACTGTTACAAAAATTTCAATACGTTCTTTCCTATACTATTCTACAGCAAATTTGTATATTAATTTTGTTATTATTGTAATAACCACTATTTTGTTACAAGGTAATAGGGAGTCTAAAACTGTGCATCATTCTTGATCATCTAACAAAAAAATGAATTCACTATTGGAATGTTGACAAATATCAAAACACCGAAGAAACTGTAAAGTTTGTTTCTGCATATGCGCATTTCGACAACTTATGCCTCAGTGCCGATAAAAATCAAAATATTTGGAAGTCCATAAACCGAAATACGAGTAAAAACTGATAGAAAACAAATAACCAATAAGATCTAAATATAAAAGCCAAAATCACCTAAGGATAGAGCTATGCAAGAGGTAGATACTCCTTAGTTTTAATCACAAATTTTCTAAAATTTAGATATTGAAAGTTTCCATATAAAATCGGTTTTTGGGCCAGCACCAAAGTACTGGCTACTGTGTTTGTGAATACCCTCGTGGACTTACAGTCCACCAGCAGAGGCATCGGCCCAGTGGTAATAAATAACAAAATACCGAAGTAACTGTAATATGACAAAATGATTTTCGATGTCTTATAATAGTTAAATTTGATCAATAATGCCACGTTTATTGGGTAACCATGCAGAATTTTGAACCTTTTCAGCAAACTCCTGTTCTATTAGGTAGAATAAAATTCTATAAAAATAAAAGGAAATAATTAATTTTCCGTCACTTATTCAAAAATAAGTTAGGTCATCCACCGAATTTTTTCTCGCAAAACGAAGGCAAGTACATTAGATAATTATTTACTAAATTTAAAAAAAAATTCTTTCTGATATAACTCAAATAAATCTAATTTTGTTAAAATTCACTAATTTTCCCTATTATTTCAACCAATATAACTTATTTCACATGACAGATTTCAGGCTTGTATGCCCGGTGATCCCCATTTTTTATTTCATTTTTTGCATGTTTAAGTCATGATAACTAGAAAATTCTATCTGACATTTTAGACCCCGTATCATCTTAAATTAATTAAAGATTATTCATATAAAATCTTACCTTTTTTATCAAATATAGGGCAAACAGAAAACTTATAAATATATATTTCATCTTGCAGTGCAATTTTAAATTATGTGACAAATTGAAGCTTGTCATAAGCTTGCCTGACTTTAAACAATTGCCTTATTTTCAATTTGGTGGTGATTTAAAATTTGATCGAATGTCTTGCAGTCGTTCATATTTTGTAATTATGAAGGCACATTAAAAATTAAATACCTGTGGTTATGGACCATTTTTTATGGAACTTTGTTGAGTTGATTCTACTAAAGGTGCAGGCAACTAAAATGACATACCGTAGTTAATCAACGATTAAAAAGTTCCCCTCGTTAATGCACTTGGTCCAAGCAACCTAATTTGTCTGAGAGACTGCTTTGTCTCTCAGTGTGCATGCATATGCAATATTATGTAAGATTATATTGAATAACAAGAACCTACATCTTCAATCACTTGAATGAGCTGAATTGCCATTTTGGCAAGGTACACATTATCACTTCTTAGAGTAAATGTTCCTTCCCTATGCTTAATTAAGATATGAACATGCTTAAAATGTAGGTCACAATAACTTTATTTGGTCTGTAAGTTGTGCATCAGTTTGTCGTTATCTTCTCAATGTTGAGTTTTCTGACCAAAAACATTGAAATACAGATGATGGAAGCTTCCTGTTATCACAATATATGTTCCGCCACTAAACACAACTAGTTTAAAACACTGGTTTTGCATTTACTTAAATGTGCATATGTGCACTTTGAAAAATTACTATTTGACTACAATTTCTTTGTTTTCTGTTTTATAGAACAGTCAGATACATTTACTGTAGAGTTAATTTCTCATCAGCATGTTCAATTACGTACATTTTTGTCGATTTTGCATTCTAATTGAACTTCACGAATAACCAAATCATTTCTGTTTGCAAAAAGAAAACAATTAACACGGAGATATTACGACATAACTGAATACCAATATTGACGAACGGCATTATCATTACCCCTAAATCATTCCTCAACTGTCTTTGATATATCATTCACGTGAACTTTAAGTTTTCTTTCGTCAGTGGTTGGTTACACCAATCAAAGAGTCTGTCAAACTGATACTGAATAATGTCCCCACCCCCACCCTTTTAAGGGGGGAGACATATTGTTTTTGTATTTTCCGTCTGTCCGTCCAACCGTCACAAAGTTTGTGGACGCCAATTCTCCTACATCTTTCATTGGATTCCAACCAAACTTCATCATGCCTAGTTGTGCATATCGTCTCGCCGGATTAGTCGACTAATTTTTGTGGGAGTCATGCCCCTTTTTGACTTAGAATTTTGCAAATTAAGTTTGTGGACGCCAAGTCTCCTACTTCTTTCATCGGATTTCAACCAAACATCAAAGGAGTGTTGACCATCATGTCTAGTTGGGTATATCGTCTTGCTGGATTGATTGTTCAATTGATGTTGGAGTTATGCCCCTTTTTGATTTAGAATTTTGCTAAATAAAGTTTGGCGGCAAATTCTCCAACATCTTTCAAATGATTTCAACTTAACAAAAAGAAAACATTCGGACGTATAATAGTGCATCCGTATAGGAATTATTTCAAGCATAAGTACATCAAAATTGAAATGTATATGGAGCAAGCATCCCTCCCATGGGGAATCTTTTTACGGACTCTACACTGCAGGAGACACAAACTCCGGTCTAAATAAGAAAGGAAGGGTTATGGAGTAAATGCACATGAGACAAAGTCTCTACAAGTATATGGTTAAACAAAGCAATGGAACAATGCTTATATTGCTGTTCATCATCTTGAGTGGAATTCATTGCTTATTGTCTCTCTTCGGCAGCTAATGAACCATCCTTGATTTACAATATTCAACAAAGCTGAAAGCGCATCCTCCTAACCTTGCTGACAACTATGTTTTCAAACTTCTTCATAATGAACAAATAAAGGGATATGTCTTCGTGCCGGGTTGTAGAGCGATTAGATGAGAACGCTTATGCATTACGTATCTGTAACCACCATTCTAAATCTCACGTGTACCTGACCCTATGACAAACAGTTTCTACAAACAGCATGACACTTATTTGCAGAATAAGCATATCGAAAACCTATGAAACAGTAACCGATACAAAAAAAAACTTTTCATGAAAGCATAAGTAGTTCAAAAGAGCTTTTAAAGCACCATTTTCCATGCCTCTACGATTTTGATTATGAAATACGTACGTACAATCATTTGAATGAAAATTCGAAAAACATGCAAATAAAGACATAACACAATTGGTCACACAGATAGAACAACAAAAATTAACAAGAACGCCAAAAAATTTGAGCATTACAGTTTGAATCACCATACAATTTTCCTCGTATGCATATCAATTAACTCCATAATAACCAGAATTCAGATGCCATTTTCGAAGATATGGCAATTTAAATTTCTATTTGATTATACTTTCTGCGTTCGTAATTAGTCATGTAGAAACGATTTTATGTATTTTAGTTTCGCAACATAAAATCCAATGACTATTTAATTCTTCCGAGGAATAATCCCTTCGATGCAATCAAATGTCAATTGTAAAACTAGCAAGATTGCAGTAAGATATGATTTATTGCCTTACGTCAGAAATAATGGTTTTTGCTTGATTCTTTGTGAATAGTACTTTTGGTGAAAGTGGTGCTATGGAGAAACAAAAGGAAAAAAATCTTTTATGGAGAAACTAAAGGACACAATTCTTTATAAGTACATAGTTTCATAACGAACCGGACAAATGTATATGCTGGGTTTTACATTTTAATTTGTAACAAATGAATTAAAGTTTCTTATTTTAGGTCCTAGTAATCAATTTTTCTTTAAGAAAAGAATGCTTCACATTTACAAATCACAACGTAAACTTTGGAATACCATATTGAAAACTTTCCACGGACACCTTTATTTTCGTCCCTACTTATCACTGTTATTGCTTATATACTATATACGCCCCTAGGAGTAACAAGTTATCATTTTACACTAGCTTGCGAAGGGGTGGAAAACTCTCTCTTTTTAAAAAAACAACGGATCTTACATCTAATTTGTATGAAGGTCATTCCATCCTTCATTATTTTTTGTTATTAAAGCATTTTTGTTATTGAACTTTTGATGTCTATTTTGAAAAAAATAAATATGTTCCAAAACAAATACATGGTTTTCAGTTGGTAGTATTTTAAGCGCCATGTTACTTTGGCCTCTGCCGACCATATCCATTGAAACAAATAATTAAGCTGGCTTAGAAAAGTCTGTCATCATGTATTCTTTACTTTTATTAGCCTAAATAATATTTAATTTTGTCAGGCATTTCCATTTCCCCTTTTAACAGAAATTGTTATCAATACATTTGTATTTCTGTCATTTGGGGAAATTTGTCACACAATAAATTTATGTTGAAAAACTTTGCATCACGTAGTGATAGCGATTGTTCTATGATTTTAGTTGGGAATTCCAGAATGTAGGATTAAAATAATCGGCCTTAATTATACGTTTTGATTTTAAAGGTAGCATGTGTAATTCATTGTTCAAAGTTAGAACTACTCTATTTAGAAAGGTTTTATATATCACTTAACAATCATCCATTTAATTTGTCTTTATGCCAGAGAGAACTCGGCAACACCAATCAAAAACAAAAGACAACCGCAAACTATAATGGGAACTGAGGAAGGCCAACTTGGCACTTCAGCTAAAAAAAATCAATATTTTGCGTTAAATCGCTTTTAGAGAGCCCAAATTTATTTTCTCTCCTCAGTTTACCTTTGATATAATGAAAAAAAAAACAAAAACAAAAAACCCTTTTCAAACAGACTACAAATACGTATTACTTGACATTTTATTTAAACTAGACAGAAATGAAATAAATCGTTATGTGGATAAGACGAGTGAAGGAGTGTTTCGTAGAAGTAAATAATGGCCTAATCAATAAGCTTTGGTCAAAATTATTATATCTGTAAGGGACCGACAATTTAACCTGAAAGGGGGGGGGGTATGGTTTTTTTTCGAAAAAAATATTCTGATTCTGATTTTATGTGACAAAATTTCTTGGCTGCAGAAGTGATGAAAAACATATTCTGGATGGGGCTTTCTTTCCAAAAAAATAATGTTTATTTTCAAAAAAAAAATATTTTGTTTGTACTAGTTAAAAAAATTCCTGTCCAGAAAAAAAATCAATAACCCCCCTCCCTTTTCAAGTTAAATGGTCGGTCCCTAATGATGTATTTCAGTGCAGATTATCGAAAATATTTTTATTAATACTACAAAAAAAGGACACACATAAAATCTAATTAAAATATCGTTTTTTTTTTCATCACAAAACAAACTTCAACCTGACACGTCACCATAGATAGTAACACTTTCGACACTTGCATCTTTAGTTGTGGTGTCAGAAACGACGTCATCGCAAGTGACGTCACTTGAAATGAAGTCACTGGAAACGCCATAACCGGACAAAGAAACAGGAGTTGAAGGTTGAGCGTGCCATAATTTTAGCCCTTCTTAGCCATTTGGACCACAAATGATGTCACATACCAACGCTTGGCCCTGCAGAAATGTAATTGGTAATGATGGATGCGCGTGTGTGCAATTTTCTTTAACAATACTGGTTGTATCGCTTCGGTTAAAAAATATATCATTCTTGGATATATTCTAATAACGTAGCCTTTATACATATAACGCATTTTTACGTGTATTCCCTTTTATTCTTGTTTTGAGACATTAAGGTAGCACAACAGTCCTTTGAAGGAAAATGTCAGTCCCTGACTTTGAATGTGCGTAACTTTGTAACCAGTCAAGATACAATAACGAATGAGGTATCAAATAAAAGGAAAAAAAATTAAATTGTCTGTTAATGCCGATTGCAATAGCATTCCTTTTAAGTATCAATGCCAAAATTTCCATATTTGGCAAACTATTAGGTTTTAAGGGTTACATTTTTAAAATGAAATAAAAAAACTCTTCCAACTTTACAGGTAGCTGAATCCGGTTTTCTTTTTAAACAAGGCCTAGTTAAAAATTAAATTGATTTTACAATTTGAAAACAAAAAATTTCTCGCTGTTAAAAATTTATATTTCATCAATTCTAAACCAAATCCTATATTAAAAAACCTGAGACACGTTTTTTTTTTTCATTTTGATTGTTCATTCAGATGAAGTAAACAGAGATTCAGCTACCTGTAAAGCTGTAAACGTTGTTTTGGTTTTAAAAATATAATGCAAAAGTCCAAATTTTCTGCCAAATATGGAAATTTAAATACTGATACTCAAAAGGAATAATATTGAAATGAGCATTTCAAGTTAATTCAATCATTTTCCTTTTATTTCATACCTCATTTGTTATTGTAGCTTTACTAATAACAAAATTAAAGGCATTCTAAGTTATGAACCGACAATTTCCTTCAAAAGAGTATTATGCTACCTTAACAACTACTCATATACTACATGTATTTACATTTTTGGAAGTGGTAATGGTGGGATCAAAATTGATATGCTGAGAGTGATAATAGTGTTGGTGAAATGTATTTTCGTCATAAATGAAACACGTTTATGATCAAACTAATTATACACCTATGAGTGTCTCAAGACTTCACTCGCGTGCTTTTGTCATCTGCCCATGGATGACCGATTGGGGTCAAGCACTGATTTATCCCGTCCAGAGAAATTAGGTTCCGGCCAAATTTTCAGGCTCTTAATTCTCAAAAATGGGCACTCTTAAAATGGATGTTATCGGTGTTCTAATAGATAAAAATACTAATGTCAAAAACATGAATGGTTTTCCAAACGTTTAGATTTTATCTGCACTGAAGAGACATACATTGTCGAAATGCGCATATGCAGAACATAAATACACAGTGACTTAGTTATTATAAATTTATAAATATACTTTTGACAGATAACTTGTAGAAATGTGTAAAGTTAATTAAACATTCTATCTATTTTTAACACATTTTATGAACATAATGTTTTTGTCTTTTAGTTTATAATTATTGTATTTGCTAATAAACAAAAAGGATAAGACAAGAGTATTTTTCAAACTTATGAAGTCTTTTCCTTATAAAATTACAATTATAAATTTTTATATATATATAAATAGAAAGCATTGACACATAAAAATGATATACATTTATGTCTTTTCAAAGTCATCTTTCCGGTTGTTTTGTCCACATAATAACATTTCAAATACTTTTCCAATGCATTCTATAATGTCTTTTATGTCGATCTCTGCATACAATTGATGTTTTCATATCATGTAATTAAGCTGTTTATATCTGTTTTACCAGACAAACAACGGTAAGTGACTACATTTATCACAACCTAAGACTAACATGGTAATATTTTTCATGTCTGACAGCTAACTATGTGAAAAAAATACAACCATCAATTTTTCATTTCTATTCAATTGTCCTATGTAGATTGTTTTTAAATAAAAGCAAAAGTTGTTGTGACTTCAGGATTTTCATAGTCTAATTTTCTGCAGGTTGTCCCTGTCTAGGAAAACATGGAAAGCAAAAAGTATGCTGAATACATGTGAACACATAATATTGATTAATTAGCTAGTGATAACACCAAGTGGCTTTTACTTTGAAGAATAGAAAAACCAATCACAGTAACATTAAATAGACAAACTGTCTACATGTAAGACCAGGCTTTTACTGCTGGTAAGTTGTTGCAATTATTTTAATCCAATATAGTTCAATATCATATTTGCATGTTATGTCACTATTCGTCGGTGTTTGATTGTTTTCATTTTCATCATTTGCGATTTGGTATTGGTAATTTTCGCTGCATACTTCTATATCTTTTATTTCAAAATTTAGTAATATCAAGCCAGGAAGAATTGAACACCGTTTAACGAAATTAAAATATTTTACATATAATTTATTTCAATGAAGAGAGACATATATTAATTTATAACCTCACCTGGTGGTCAAACCTAAGTGGTACATGTAAATGGGCTTAAAAAACGCTGAGCTCAACATAGTATTTTTTCCGTGTCTGTCCAGTAGGTAAAGCACCATTTGACAAATTTGCTTAATACTTTTTTATGTATAAAGTCCAGGAATGTCTCTGTACGACTACTACGTAAATATTTAACTTTTTTGTCTATTTAGGATATTTGCTGGTCATGTTTCTGTATTTCGGTCACATTTTTGGAATTCTCTTGTTTTATCAGTTTCAAAGGTTGATAATTTTTTCCCTGTGACCACCCTATTTTTTCCTCAATTTCATTTTATACATCTTTTGGAGCATTCTGGCAAAATTTCATTTAATTGATGTTGCATTGTATTTTGTCACATTCAGTATTGGATAAATATTTCTCATGTTAAACCTATGAGAAGTGCAAATGAGTTGAGTTTCCTCCATTTTTTGAAACACTGGTAGACTGAAAATTACATCGGTAACCTATCAATGTTTTGTTGCTAAAATTACTTCTTTTAAAATCTTGTGAACGGTATAGTATAAAACAATTAATGTGGCCTTATCTATATAGGAGGAAAAATGGAGACTTAACGAACGCATGGGTGGACATAGATCAGGAATCAACACAATGAAATTGCCTACCGTTTACTAACATTTCAGTCAACCTGATCATTCTATTTTCTCCATGAAGGTTCGCATTCTAAAAAAATCATAGTAACAACATAGTAGGTACACTTCTTCGTAGACAAAAAGAAGATTACTAGATATGTTAATTAGGAACTGCAATACCATATGGTTGCAATGACGACATTGATAGTATAGGTAATCTATCTAGACGAAC
This sequence comes from Modiolus philippinarum, assembly GCA_002080025.1. Lineage (NCBI taxonomy): Eukaryota > Metazoa > Mollusca > Bivalvia > Mytilida > Modiolidae > Modiolus > Modiolus philippinarum. Next base: position 36,491 of record MJUU01013089.1, on the reverse strand, counting down.
ATGTAACGATATAAATATGATGCGTATTTTTGACAACAATCCTAGACGAAAACGAAGTTACGGACATCGCCATTATACATAGCCAAGTCTTCATAATATATCTATAAAAGGTCTACTCTTTTGTAAGTAAACTTCTAAGATTGCATCACATTCATTCACTCTTAAAGTTTGCTAATAAGGGTTTGGATGCCATCAATCTTGCCAACATACTGCATCACAAAAATATAAAAAACAGAATACCTACATATTTCAAGGACACATCAGTTCCAATAATCTTGTATACCTAAACTTCACCGATAGAATCTAAATTTTTCATTCATAAACGTGTATTGCAAATCCTTACCACCGACAACCTTGAGTCGAAACCACCCGATTGTTCTGTTTATATTCACCTTACACATTTGTTACACATATAGTTCCTGTGGTCATGTCATAACGGGAGACTTGAAAATCATCGAAAATCCGTCTCTGTGATATCCTTGCATAGGGACCAAATTCCGTAAACCACTATCCATCAACTAGGAGCGAAATATTGAACTCCTTATGGATGTTGTACGGGAAAATGCCAAAATGGATTAAACGTGAACAAGATGAAGACCTTGATTCTCTTTCGGAGTGGATTAAGGTTGTTAGGTTCATGATTCTTAAACGAATTAGTCAGCTACGAGGGTCAGTGAGAACTAAAGCATCATCTATTTTCCAAAATGCCGATTTGGCCAAATACTTGCCTACTTTTATGATAAATATGTCGTTGTCCCGGCAGATAAGGCCCGAATAACATTATTTTCATATGTTAGAATCATAACATCGAATGTTTAAAGAAAAAACTAGGCATTGGTAACAACCAGGGCAATCAAACCTCCACAGCTACTATTCTGTCTAAGGAAGAGATGTTACAGAACTTGCTTTCATTTTGGATTTCAACCAAAGATGAAAAACTGTCTCCATTCTTAATCTGGGTGCCAATATTACCAAAATGCCCATACAAACAATGGTACATTCCTGGATATGCAAAATGTTCTACAAAACCTTTTTCTAAGCTGTTAACCTACATCTTGACAGCCGTGAAAGAGGGCCTATAAAAATACTGTAATACTAGCTTTTCAAAAATGATGTAAATGAAATGTGGATATTTCAATATTAAAACTTTTGACGTTTCTACACTTTCTACTACCATTCCTCTTGAACAATTGAAATCTCGGCTAAAAACTATAGTTCATAGATGTTTCTCGAAGAAAGCTGTACGAAGATATAAGTACATAGTTATAAGCGAATCAAGCATACTTTGTGAAATATGACTCAGAATCACAGAAAAAAATACACAGGGGAGGAATTAATTAAAATGTTAGAGTTTCTGATCGACAATATATTTGTCCAGTTTGGAGCTCATGTTTTTCAACAGCCCATTGGAATTCAGATTGGTACAAACTGTGCACCTCTTTTAGCAGACCTGTTTCCCCACTCTTATGAGGCTGAATTCATTGAAGGGTTTCTTCAATATAAGGTAAAAAAACTGGCCCAGTCCTTTAATTTCAGCTTCCGTTAAATAGATGATATTTGATCACTGAACAACCCTCGCTTTGGTGACTTTTCATCTATCTATCCAAAGAGCTCGAAATGAAGGATACTACAGATACCTTCATCTTGAAATTGACAACCAATCGAGAGGTGCACTACAAACTAGGCTGTATGACAAATGCGATGACTTCACTTTTCCAATAGTCAACTTCCCTTTTCTTTTTAACAATATTCCAAAAGAACAAGCACATGAAGTTTACATTTCAGAACTTATTCGCAACTCAAAGGCTTATGCTCGGTACGGTGACTTCCTTGATAGAGCTCGGTTGTTGACAAATAGACTACTCAAGCAAGGCTTAAAGTCATCACTACAGAACTTTTACACTTGATATCACGCTATGGGATATAAGTTTCCCGGATGACAACAGATCTTTCCCTTTACAACTAAAGTTTGTATTTTCTCCACCGGATTTGACTTTACTACCGGAGTTGACATGTTCAACACGACGAGTGTCTTATAAGAAGCGGGAGATGCCGGTCCATCTGATCTCACCCATGGTTTTTATTGGGTCTGTGCTGTTCATTTGTATGTGTGTCTTCATTTTTCTCTTTGCCATGTGGTGTTCTTGTTTCCTAGTGGTTCTGATGTTGCCATTGTCCATGGATTGTTTGTTCTTTTGACTGACGTTTTGGTTATCACTTACTTTTCTAACAAAAAATCACATTTAATTTAAATCCTTCTTTTTCTAAAATTGACCAAATAATATCCTTAAGTAACTTCACTTTCAAATTACAATCAGAATCTTAAAGTTTAAAAAAACAAAAAACAAAAAAACAAAAAAAAAAACAAAAAAAAACAAAAAAACAAAAAGCAAACAGCTCGTGTTGCTTGATATAAATTGCAACACTTTTAAAATGGAAGTATATGATATTTCCTTCTATTTAAATCATATTTGTAAGTTGTCCTCTGTTGGATTTTATACATCTTTTGGTTTATTGTCTTCCAAATGTTTTAATTTTATCTGCACTTAGGGGACATAATTTGCCGAGATGGCCGTAGAAAGTAACATTGGTAGATAATTATTCACTCGATTAATATCAGGACATTTACAATACGTTTTGAACAGGCTGAAAGCAAAGTGTTAATGAATAGTTACGTCAAAATATATTATATTTTGGCAAGGTTGCCTATTCACAAATGAATTTACCATGTAAAAAATACAAATAATTATAGTACGACAAATTCGAATTTATAATTATCGAGAAATATTCATAGAACGGATCGCAAAAAGTGAGCTGTTTAGTTATGAGACTAACATTTTCGAAAATTCATAGTTTAGGATAAGTTAACCTTTTTACCATTAAGATTTTAGAAGCAACTATATAAACATATTATTTCTTCATGCCTTTACGCAAAGTATTTTAAAAACAACGACGTTAGCGACGGGTGCTGTGATGTAACTGCCGACATTGACTAGAAATCTTATTCTCATGACGATGTCGTATGAGATTTTAAAGTCTATGAAAACTGCAAGTTCCGGTTCCGATTTTTGCCCTGTTAACTTTCGGTAAGTGAATTGCAAGTTCTGAAATTGCGAAATGTGCGGGAAACCTCTGTTTATTCAAACTGCAATGTGACATCTCACATTATTTTGCGTAACATTACTTTTTATTAATCACAAAAAGCACTGTTGGTCTTAATTTTTATTCAGATTTAATTATGTTTGTAACTGGTTGTACTCTAGCGAAGCTGAAAGTACACTACATCACGGTTGTCAGTCATGATTTCATAATTAAAGTAAAAAATGCCGAATAAAGTCATTTAGGCTTGTAGAATTTTTGTATTTCTATAGATACTTTATCAATATGGGTCTGTTTGAAGCATCCTTTATTTTTAGTCTTTTGGTTCAGCCTAGTACTAATAGTTTTATGATCTGATATTAGTCCCAGATTCAGCGTGAAGCGTGATTATTAATTTTGAGTTAAAATGGATTGTAGGATTTAAATATTTAAATTTAAAAGCAAAAAAAGGAGAAAATGATTGCATTGCATAAAGAAATATATTCAATTTTACCTTAAGCCTGTTGACCGTTTGGTCACCTAAAAACGGCAGAAAAATAATGGCCCAAATAATTTTGTTATTATAACTAACAAATCATTGCTGTGGAAAAAATGTCAAATATTGACTATGGTAAAATAATGACCCCCAATGGTTATATGGATTGGTTAACTTAAGGCTTGCATAGCTATGGTAAAATTGTGATGACAAATTCTGACCATAAATATTATTTGATCATTTATGGCTATCTGTGGTCAGGTTGGGTCATATAATAACAATCTGACCTTATGCTTGCCATGTATTGGTTAGAATATATAAAAAATATAAGTCACCATGCTTTTAACAGAGATATTTTACAAAGTTTTCGGATTAAACATTATTTACGGGAAAAAGGAGTTAACTCATGGCAAAGTAAACGAAATATGACGTTTTACATCCTGTCATTCAATTGTGACTTCAAAAAGAAAAAGCCATAAAATTACTGTTCCTGACCGAAAATCAAACCTACCCCGTATCCGACTCTTTATTTTTCTAATGCGCGATTAAATTGCGCAGCGCAACAGTGTCTATCTACTTTAAAACTCTTTTCATGAATTTGTCTATCAATATTTTACCAATGTTTGAGCACAGCGGTATTTGTGTTTAATATTTGGCATTGGCCAGTAAACAAATATGCATATTTACGTTTAATACGTCAAATTGAAATCACCTACAGGCATGTTTGAATTTAATATGCCAGCTCTGTAGGGCATCTCTTTTGACCTTTATAATTAAATGGAACAATCATACATCAATAGTTATTACTTCTCTTATTCCTACGAATAGTTTTACTTTTACTTTTATTGCACCATGCCTCCGGGAATGCGTGTACCTCGATTATATATACATTTGATAATGATAACAATAATAAACAAAAAATAAGTTTTTGAAATTTGTCATATTATTACTCCGTGTCCTATGAGTAGAATTAAAGCAAATTATCATTAAAGTGTGTATATTACTGAGTGCTCCCGGAAATGAATGAAATTATTTCTAGTATTAAAATAATTGAAATATCTTAAGTTTTTAATATTCAGTGCGTTTACAAGACGTTTGTTAGAACTTCCCATTCTCTTAAAAGAGAACAAAATACCACCCTGAGATACATTTGAGTATATCATATTCTGTTTTTTAATGTGAATTTATTTTGACCAATTGTGAAAAATACGGTAATTTCAAAAGGTTTCAACCACACCTAACATTGTATTATTTTCAAGAATATAGCAAATAAACCACACAAAAATGAATTAATCACCGATATGCTAGTAACTTCGGTATTTTGTTATTTATTACCACTGGACCGATGCCTCTACTAGTGGACTGTTAGTCCCCGAGGGTATTCACCAACCCAGTAGTCAGTACTTCGGTGCTGACCCGAAAACCGAAGATAACTTGTAATATCTAAATTTTGCTAAATTTTGCAAAAAATACAAAGGAGTGTCTCATGCATAGCTCTGTCCTTGAAAAATGAACTTCCAAATGTTTTGGTTTGATCTCCACTGATGTGACACTAGTTGTAGAAATGCGCATATGCAGAAAACAAACTAACGGTATTTGCTATTCATTACCCGAATCACATAGAATCCAAATATGAAGGCAATTTTTTAGCTAAATTTCCGCTGTTAAAATAGTCAGAATCATCCGTAATTGATAAGTCGGGTTCTTCTTCACAGTAAGTATTTTGAACTTTCTATTTTATCTAATTTTATGATATTTCTAGAGTTCTGAAATATACAGTAGTTTACATTTTCAAATGCATTTATGAATAAATCAAAGTTTAAAACATGGAGTAAAATTGCGCTGACCATAGATGTACATCTTAAACAAAAATAAAACAGCTTAAACGATGTATGCTCTCTATATATTTCAATTATGGTATACTTGTTCGTGAGAGAATATCTCATATGTATATACTGTTATACTTTCAAATTTTGACAATTTTAGTAATTTCGAAATGGAATTTTGATCAACTGTTTAAAGTGCCCATTTATCACTGTTTTACAATGCAAAGTTTTCTTACAATCGACTTCATGAGTGCCCTGTGTCTGTCTACATGATGTAATCGTTAACTGGCTTACTTCACTAGTGTATTTGTCGGACAACGTATAACAGTGATTGTAACAGCACTTTCCCAGTTTAATTAAAAAATTTGTGTTGACAATCCCGCATCTATGTCCAGAAAAGACATGGGTGTAGCGTTGTTCGACAATTAGCAAAGAATTCCGCTCAAACGGGTCCTAGGGACTGTCTTGAACTTACTATGAGGTGTGAGCAGGGTTCTTGTTATCGGCCTCTTGGTGACTTCAAGATGAAGAACAAGAATAAAAGTGTTGTTTTTCTTTTTACAATGAATTTGTAGATATTTTGTCCTATGTGCATTTACTCCATATTATTTCACCATTAATGTCATCTTATGATTTAGGGGAAAGATGTGTGCTAAAAAGAACACCCTGGCACAACTAGCATATAATAGGAACATTCTTTCAAATGACATATAAATAAAAAACCATGCTTTATTTTGCCAGACGATTCTAATCTACACTGTAAAAACGGTGTTTAGGATTTGAACACTTTTGAAACATGTTTAGGTCTAAACATGTTTAGGATTGTGTTTAAAATCTAAACACTTATTAACTTTAACATGTTTAAGCTAAACGTGTTTAGAATTTGGACACGTTTGCACTAATAAAATCATCAATATTTAACTATTTTAATGATATTTTCATTAAGTTAAACACAATCCTAAACACTTTCCTAAACGTGTTTAGATTTAAACATGTTTAGCTGTTTCAAATGAAGAGTTATACTTCATATAGAGGGCGCTCCAATCTTTCTTTGTTTGATTTTGAAAATGAAAACATGGCAGTAAACAGGGATGAACCAAGTGCGTTCTGTCCATGATGTTGCTTCAAAATACAGACTGTTTTGAAGGTAAGTAGTTGACATTTTTTTGAAATTTGAAAAAGTTTTATGTTTATTAATGTATTAATTTATTTTCATTTGTGTCGCTGTCATACATTGATTTCCATTGACATTTAATTATCACGCAACTATGTTTAAGTAAAAATAAAGAACATTTAAGGGATGTTTCTCAGTATAATTCCAATACACAAGTTTTTCTATTCGAAATGCTTTTTTAATAATTAAAGCATGCAGAATGTAATTTTTAAACTTATATCATTTCAGGAAACAGCAACAACACGGTACTTGTGGATTGAATCTCGATATCAGCCAGTACAAGCATCCTAGTTGAAGCGAATGAAGAGAAGACCCTTGAAATATTTTAATAAATAAATGAATACAAATAAATAAACCAAAACAAAACAGAAGGCAAAGGTTTAACATGTTTAAAACCTAAACACGAACATATGCTAAACATGTTTAAAACCTAAACACATGTCCAAACCTAAACATGTTTAGGACTAAACGCGTTCAAAATTCAACACAGGTTATGTGTTAAGGATTGTGTTTAGGATCTAAACATCGTTTTAGAGTGTAAAGGGAGGAGCATTCGCATTTCCGACAAGTTTTCTTTCTAAAAGTGCTTCAAATATTTATAACTCTATAGTCTAACGCCATACAAAAATTAAAACAGTTGGCCAATAGGAAATTGATTATATCTCTTTGAAATTAATCCTTTGGCTTTAGTCTGCACTTTTAGTCTGCACTTTTATATCTGTTGTGATATCGTTCGACTTTCAAGAGTACAGTCAGTTGAATTCATCAGCTAGTGTTTCGGTACTATCATCAAATGTATGTTGTATCCTTATACTTATTTTATAAATAAACGATTTAAAAAAAAAACTAAGAAGTATCATTCTCGTGTTTATAAATGTTCACTGTTGGTTTTTCCGTATCTTTTAATGGTTTACGATATGTTATGTTCATCTAAAGGGATGCTCATTAGAACAGTCCAGTTAATAATAGGAAACGAACAGCATGTATTTTTGTTTCAAAGTTCTCACCTTCATAATGAGTACGGTTAGTGAATGGTAAATGGATGCTATGGATCCCTTCAGTATTGTGAAAACAGAAAATGTCAAGATACCAGTATGTCATTCTGTAAGAATAAAACTGTGGAAGTACTTTTATTCATGGACACCAATTTTCGTGCCTTTCATAAATATCACTATTTCGTGGGTACTTAAATTCGTGGATTCGAATTATATGCATTTTAACAAAAGGAAAAATTAGCATTTCGTTGGGAACTTATTTTCGTGGATTTAGCGAACCACGAAATCCACGAAAACTGGAACCCCACGAACAATAGTATTCGTTTGTATGATGTATTAAATACCAATATAGTATGATTATCACAAGGATATCCATGTTATAATTGTACATCGTTATTAAATCATACATGTATGTTATTAAGTCTCCCAAACGAAGTTTGGGGAGACTTACTGTTTTTGCTGTGTTTCTTTTTAAGTCTCCCAAACGAAGTTTGTGGAGACTTATTGTTTTTACTCATTTCTTATTATTAAGTCTCCCAAACGAAGTTTCGGGAGACTTATTGTTTTTACTCAATTCTTATTATTATTCTTGTTCTTCTCGTCTTTCCGCCAAAATTTTGTCCGCGCGTTTTCTCAGAGACTAGTGGTCGGATCTTGACCAAACTTCATAGCAAGACAGGCCCTTATCTGGAATGGTGCAAGAAGGTTTCGGAATTTTCAAAATGGCACCGGTTGCCATGGAAACGGCAAAAAAGGCGGGAAAATGAAAGTGCTCAGAATTGAATGAAATTTTACAGAGAGGTTACTTAAGACATAGGGAATTGGTTTCTGGTCTCTAAGACTTCAGATTGGCACCGGTTGCCATGGAAACGGCAAAAAGGCGGGAAAATGAAAGTGCTCAGAATTGGATGAAATTTTACAGGAAGGTTACTTAGGACATGGGGAATTGGTTTCTGGTGTCCAAGACTTCAAAATGGCACCTGTTGCCATGGGAACGGCAAAAAGGCGGGAAAATCAAATATTCAGAATTGGATGAAAATTTACAGGTAGGTTGCTTAAGTCATGAGGAATTGGTTTCTGGTGTCCAAGACTTCAAAATTGCATCCGTTGCCATGGAAACAGAAATAGGCGGGAAAATTGAAA
>MJUU01013089.1:0-19797 GCA_002080025.1 Modiolus philippinarum | reverse complement strand
ATGGATTTCCTTTGTTTGGGTTCTAGTGCTGCTGATGAAGAATAGATTTCCGAAATGGCCATACAGCTCATTAAAATTAATGCAGTTGAAGTTAACATATGTGTTATGGTCTCATGTTCATTTACTCCATATCCTTTCGTAAAATATTATACGTGTTTTTCTTGTGTAATTTCCTTGCAAATTGTTGCATGTAATTATAATTTTCAGGCATGGTAGGTGTTTCCTGTTATCCATTTTTTTAACATCACAGTAAAAATCAAAGTAGAAAAAAGTTCAACTTATCAAGAAGAGTACACTTATAATGAATTACAAGTGAAATACTTCTCAAGAGATTTCGTATAACAACATCATCAATTATGAAAGAAGAACATGATATTGCACAGTGCAAAATACTGCCAATATACAAAACTGTTTGAATTTAGTTATGGTGTAAAGCATTTAGGAGCTGATCAATAGTTTTGCCAACAAAAACCAGAAGTAAAGATTTAACAACAATTCTGTATTTATTTCCTTTATGAATAAGTTTATTCAACGGATAAATAAGTTTGGAAGGACCATTTTTGAATTTATGCGCTTTGTAAATAATATTTCCATAGAAGTTTGGATTTGAAATGCCCTGTTGTATAAGAATCCTGCATGTAGATCCAAATTTTCTTAATAAGTCAATGTATCTTTAATAAAATTTAGGGAATATTTTTACTAATTTATGATATCTAAACCCTTGATGCAGAAGTTGTTCAGTGAGACAACGATTTTGGTCGTTAAAGTTATATATAATCATTTATATCTTTATAATATAAATAATTATAAGTGCTTAATCTCCAGTTATTTCTTCTTAAAAGTTACAAAAGATCACCAACACAATTTGTAAAATTTAGTTTCGATGAATTCATCTTTCGATCAAAAATAATTCATTTTTCTTCTATTCACGATTTTCAAAAAAAAAGTTATAATCATGAAATGTAACAAGGGCGGTAACATATACGGTATCATGAAATATTACACAATTTAAATGAAGAGTGCTATTTGGCAGTTCGTGTAAGCATAAATAAAGAACAAGTTAAAATTCTCGTCGAACTGCGATTACAAGTAAAAGAATAAATATATACACGTATTATGTCACATTTCAGCCATTTCGATTCTTTTTCACGGCCCTTTGAAGACATCAATGCCGATGATCTTGACCCATCCCCACCTCTATCTTTTGTTTTTGAATTATATTCTTACGGTTTGACATAATATGTGTATAAAATGTGCTCAAACCGGTGCTAGGGACCGTCTTGAACTTGCTATGAGGTATGAGTAAAACTCAATGTGTAAGGCCTCATGTTGACATCAAGATGAAGAACAACAATGAAAGCGTTGTTCCATTGCTTATTATTACCATGTATTTGTAGAGACCTTGTCTCATTTGCATTTACTCCATATCCCTTCATTGTTAATATATTTATTCTTTTACCTTTTATCGCAGTTCGACAAGAATTTTAAGTTGTTCTTTTATTTATAAGACAGTTACATCGTGATATACTACAATTCATCTTCTGTATTGTGTGCTCTTTGTCCTGAGATTCGCAAATACAAAAAAGACATTAAAAACCAGATAAGCATTGAAAGAATTCAAGTAGCCGTCCAAAAAGCTGAATATCAATATAGATTATAATTGCTGTTTCTGAACTGACAATAGACCCATTTAAAGCACTGAAATCATGAGGCAAGATCAGGTGTCCAGACATATTTTACATGCATTTGTGAGGCTTGTTTAAGTAGGTCCCAATATCCCATATCCCAATAAGTCTTGACTAAAATATCGATTTTGATATTGAAAATATCCCATTACTTATCGAAATATCCCGTTTTTCATAGTCCAAATATCACATATCCAAGATCATTTTGTCTCAAATATCCCATTAACAGAAGTCGTAAATATCCCGTATCCCAATATACCCTAAACAGGTCTCATTTGTCTGCATTGCCTACTGTTGTTCAATATAACAAAGTCGTTACTAAGAAAAAAAATTGATAATGTTTAATTATTAAGATTTTAATAATTTTGATTTTAACATTCCCTCTTCTTCAATCCTCCATTTATGCATTTACACATGAGTAATCATTCTGAATACTTTTGTGCACTTTTTTTTGTTTTGCAATTTAGAGCGTCAGAATGTTGTTAAATTATCATCTTAATTTTCTTTGTATTGCGTCTGATATTGGTTTTATGTTGTAATTACTGCAATCTATAACCTTTCACTTGTACTGATGTCTGCTGGTGTTCTGGACACATTTGTCTGCTGTCCCTCGTTATGTTACAAATACCGAAATCGTTATTAAGGTTTATTATATGTTTAGTAATAAATGCAGACGTTTTGAATATGTGATACAGTGCATGGAGTTCATTCCGTATTCACACTATGACGTCATACCTTTTATCGCAAAACCTTTATCGCATGGCTTACCCTTTATTACACACCCGTTATCCCATGGCTCAACCTGTCTCATACCCTTTAAAAAAAAAAATTCAATTTCACTTTTTAAAAAGAAATTGAGGGGTACAAAAAAAATTGGGGGTAAAAAAATTTTTTGGGGATGACATTTTTTGTGAGGATCAGTTAAAAAAAATCTAGCAAACCTTTTTTGCTTTAGATGGTAGATTTTATTCCAACCACATCCAGTCCTTTCCGTCCATTTTGAAATTTTCTCCATTCATGTATTTTCTCGTGCCAATTTTTGACAGTATTTTTAAGTAGTCCTCTGTTTAAATATAATACATGGCAAAATCCGTATCACATGCCGTATCATTCCTCAGGCCAAAGGCCCTCGGGCTGATATTGGTAACTCGGGATGATACGGCATGTGATACGGATTTTGCCATGTATTATTCCCTATAGATCGACACTTATTCAAGGCGCACTCTCGAAACACAAGTCGGACGCGGAATTGACTTGATTTTCAAGCCGGAATATTCCTCATTTGGCCTTTTAATTGTGACGTCATAATAGATCGACATACACTTTCCCGTGAATTAGCTCCATTTTCCCGTAAATATTGTCTCTTTCGTTAACTATGTAAAATATCTCTCTTAATCAAACGGTGACATATAGATTTTTTCAGCTCAACATATAGCTGAAGTACACATCTCTGAAATATCAAAAAACAGATCTATATGATATTCTTTTCATATGAAAGATAAATAATAAGCACCACGATTTGACAGACCAGTACAATGTTTCTGTTTCACAAATGAGAACAGATATCTTTGGGTAGATCCAGAGTTTGTTACTCGATTGACTAACACCGACTGTGACAAAACCGGACTTTTAACCAGCAGTGTGACGGGTGCCACGCGTGGAGCAGATCATGCTTAGCCTTCCGGAGCACCTGATGATACCTCAGTTTTTATAGGGGTTGACACCAGGCTTGAGGCCAATTACATTGCAATGTAATGCATTATATTACAATAACATTTGACAATTTAGCATTATATTACAATTACTATTATTTGTGAAAGTATTGCATTATATTACAATTACTATTATTTGTGAAAGTATTGCATTATATTACAATTACTTGACAAAAGTAATGCATTAAATTACACATTACATTTTTCAAATGCTATCAACGGTTAATCATTCATTTGCAATTTATTTACAGTTAATACTGTAAACATGTTTATGTAGCAGGAAACACCAAATTCAATCAAATTTTCAAAATTATCAATTTCTCTTGAAAATGATGCAGATATTCATTAAAAAAATTACAAGTGAAAGGATCCATGCTACTAGTTCAAATTTCTGTACTTGTGTATTTCATTGCATTTATATTTAATTTATATACTGTATTATCTCTTTTACTACATGTATTTATATGTAGATTTATATTCTCCCTTTTCCCAATTTTTCTTGGAAATTGTTTGAAATTTACAATTAAAAATTAAACCTTAAGTGTTGGGGGGATAAATGATGCCTTATATCACCTTCACTGTGTTCAGCTCATGTGATCTTTCCAAAATTTAAAGAATGAACTTTATATGTAGTTTTTGAGAAAAAAGTCCAGTTCCCTATAGATATATATACATGGTTAGTTTCTTATTACTGACACTTTAATCAACACCATTTAAAGCCATAAATCTACTTGTCAAAGGAAAGGAATTAATAGAAATGTAAATTAATAAAGAGTTTTACATGGGACAATCAGTGATCTTTGAACTAATTATACTTTTGATCACTAGAAGCTTGTGTTTCTTTTGTAAAATAAGGATTGCAAATTTTCAAAACTAGAATTGAAATTAAATGTTTTTCATCATAAACTTTCTGAACGAAAACAAAGTATTTTGTGATACTTTAAGATAAGTTGCAAAACTAGCAGATATAGAAGAAAAACAATGTTCAAAATTTACATGGAGTTCCAATACATTTCAATTTTCATAGTTGAAAAGCTCAACCCAAAGTTTCAAATTAGAAAACCAGAGGCTCCCTGGAGCCTATATCGCTCACCTGGCTTTCAGTTGCCACAATCAAGCTAACATTGTAAGTTATACAGTTGAACTTCAGTCTCTCAAACTTTGGAAGAGCAAACACCACCATTAACTTGGACTCTATTTTAAGTCTGATCATGTTTACTATACTTCTTTGTTGGGCTTTTTTGACAAAAATTTCTAGCTAAGGACCACTTTCGACACCAGTTTTGAAGTCGAGACATCATTTGGTAAATGGCATTAAACAACAATTTTTAACACAATATCTTTAAGTTTCGACATCAATATCTATTTGGAAATCAAATTTCATTGAAATCGGACAATGTTGAATTTTCCCTCTTTTTTGGTAGCCATTTTGAAAATGGCAGTCAACAAACAATTTTAAAAACCAGTTTTGCAGTAGCGACATCAATATTCACTTGGAAACCAAATTTCATTGAACTCAGAATATATGTTGAATTTTCCTACCTTTTTTGTGGCCATTTTGAAAATCGCGGTCAACGAACAATTTTCCACACCGATTTTGAAGTGCAAAATCAATATCTATTTGGAAACCAAATTTTATTTAAATCGGACAATGTTGAATTTCCCCGCCTATTTTTTTGGCGGCAATTTTGAAAACGGAGATCAACCAATAATTTTCAACACCAGTTTTGAAGTCTCCACAGCATTGCAAACATTTTATCAATTTACACTTAACCTTCATCTTCTATATTTTGGAAATTTAAGACGAAAAATATGAAAATTTTGAAAATTCTGTGAAAAAGGGCAATATCTCCTACAAGGCTTTTTGGATTATCTTAAAAATTTCAGGGTAGGTAGACCTTGACATGCTGAACATTTTTACAATATAAAGTTGACTTCTTTCTCTTTTATTTTTCTCATAAAAAATTAATAAAGTTAAAATTTTGAAAATTTTACGGAAAAGGGGCAATAACTCCAAGACGGGTTTTCGGATTTTCTTCAAAATTGCAGGGCAGGTAGATCTTGCCATGTTGATTATTTTTACTGCATTCAGACTTTTGATATCTGTAACAGTTTTAGAGTTATTTGCAAAAAACAGCAATTTACCCCTATGTTCTATTTTTAGTAACAGCGGCTATCTTGTTTGATCTACGGACTAATCGAACACAATTAAGTTTGGTTACAATTGGCCCAGCAGTTTCAGAGGAGAAGATTTTTGAAATTGTTGACGGACAGACGGACGGACGACGGACGCAAAGTGATGGCATAAGCTCACATTGCCTTTTAGGTCAGGTGGGCTAAAAAGTAATGCTACGTAATGCCATATGATGCTAAAATTACAGGCATTTTGAAATGTAATGCATTATATTATAATTACATGTAATGCTAAAAATGGAGCATTACACATTACATGCATTACATTGTAATGCATTACAGGGCATTACAATTACAAATTAGCATTAACCCATGCCTGGTTCACACTGCTTGTACTTTAGTTTTGTGGCGTTCTTGTTCGTTTTTTGTTTATTTGTTTTGTCTTTGTTATACTGTCCCGGTTCATGTTGCTGTGGATTGCCGTGATTTAGGATTTCTGATTTTAGAATTTCACCCTTCCTCGTTCTTGCTTCGGTATTCGTTTGCCGATGTATCTACAAAATATCTCAAAATAAAAAAAATCTGTCTGATATTTTCATTAGGATCGATCTACCTTAAGAAAAAAAATGATAATGTTTAATTGTAAAGATTTTGTTAGACATTTAGGGAATCCATTTTTTAGTATTTTTTTTATTCCTTCCGCCTAGTGAAAATAATGCAGTTACATACATGAGTAATCATTTTCAGTACTTTGGTGCACTTATCTTCGTTTTGTAACTAAGACCGATAGAATGTTGTTAAATTATCATCTTAATTTGACTTGTATTGCATCTGATATTGGTTTTCTGTTGTAATCACTGCAATCTATAACCTGTTTTATTTACGTTTCGGTTGTAATGATGTCTGCTGATATTCCTGTTGTTAACATATCTGTATTTAACTGATTTTTAAATGTTAATGAAAGGAAATTTAAAAGACATTTATCTATAGCGTCTACGCTTTGATATCAAAACATAAACATTCGAATCAGATTGGCATTTGTAAACATTGCTCAGCTTAAAAAGACATGTCTTTGAGCAGTAATATCTATTTTCAATTCAATTTTTTAAATAACAAAATACCGAAGTTACTGTAAATTTAGATTCTGGATATGCGCATTTCGACAACCTATGTCTCTTCAGTGTAGATTAAATCAAAACATTTGGAAATATATATTTAAAACCAAAAACGTGTAAAAGCTGATAGAGAACAAATTACCAATATGATCTAAAAAGAAGGCCAAAGACAGACATGTACAGACCTATGCAAGAGGGAGATACTCCTTAGTTTTTTACATAATTTTTTTTCTGAAATTTAGATATTGCAATCGTTAAAATAAAATTTAAGTTATCAGATTTGACAGATTAATACAGCAATTAATGATAATTGATATCATGCATAGGCATATCACGAGTTCAGGATTTTCACAATGTATATAACTAATTGTAAAACATACAAGAACATTTAACTAGAATTTTTTAAGTTCATGGTTGAATCTAACATATGTGTTATGGTCTTGTGTTCATGTTCATTTACTCCATATCCTTTCGTAAAAATATTTGAAGGTGTATGGTGAAGATGAATGGTCTCGACATATTTCAGTTATAGTGTACTTGTTCTTGAGAGAATATCTTATAAAGATAAACTACCATACTTTAAAATCTTTGTATTCTATTTTTTATGTCCCCGCGACGACAAGTCGGGGGCATATTGCTTTACCCCTGTCTGTCCGTCCGTCCATAATTTTCGTCCGTCCGTAATTCCGTCCGTCCCATCTCTGATAAGCTATTACTCCAAATTAATCCTCCCACAATATTAATGCTACTTTTTTTAACTTTGCACAGTGATTAGGCGTGGCTTGAAGATGTGCATATTGTCATGGTTTAGATTTTGGCCAAAATTTGTGATTTTTAGGGGTAGTTGAACTTAGCCATTTTATCGAAAGGTGAGTTCTGGACCTGTTATTCCGGATAACTCCTCCCACAATATTAAAGCTACATTTATTTTACTTTGCACAGTGATTAGGCATAAATTGAAGATGTGCTTATTGTCATGGTTAAGATTTTCGCTAAAAATTGTGATTTTGAGGGGTAGTTGAACTTGGCCATTTTATTGAAATGTGTATTCTGGAACTCTTTTCCGGACAACTCCTCCCAAAATATTTAAGCTACATTTATTTTACTTTGCACAGTTATTGGGCTTGGATTGAAGATGTGCATGTTGTCATGGTTTAAATTTTGGCCAAAAATTGTGATTTTCAAGGATAGCTGAACTTGGCCATTTTATTGAAATGTGTATTCTGGAACTCTTATTCCCGACAACTCCCCCCACAATATTAAAGCTACATTTATTTTACTTTGCAAAGTGATTGGGTATGGATTGAAGATGTGCATATTGTCATATTAGATATTTTGGCCAAAATTTGTGATTTTGAGGGGTAGTTGAACTTTACCATTTTATCAAAATGTGTGTCCTTGACAATACCTCCCATAGTATTAAAGTCACAGTTATATTAAGTGCTTACAAATTGGA
The DNA here is from genome assembly GCA_002080025.1 of Modiolus philippinarum. NCBI lineage: Eukaryota > Metazoa > Mollusca > Bivalvia > Mytilida > Modiolidae > Modiolus > Modiolus philippinarum. The sequence goes on along the minus strand of MJUU01013089.1, from coordinate 11,696 downwards.
TATATAACTGCAGGGGCATCATTTGTGTCTTACAGACAAAAACAGAGTAGATAAATTTTATCCAAAACTGGAATATAAACACATGGGGAAAACTTGGATGATGGCAGCGGGGGCATTTAGTCTCTCTTGTTTTTTCGTATCTTTCAAACGTTATTATAAGTTCTTGCACGTATTTTATTATGCCATGTGTTTTTACATTGACTCGATAAAAGTACTGTTGTGATTCTTATCTATTAAGTTTTATATTTGTCGGTGAAAACGATCATAAGAACACTTTGCCCGATAAATTTATGTGTTTTGATAAATAATAAAACATGAATAATAAAAAAATAACTGTCGACGTATATACATGCAGCAATAACTTTTGTTCTAACGGATGCAAAGCTCATTTTTGAAAGACTAGGTTGACTTTAAGATGTAGAAGTATAATAAAATCGTTGTCCTATGGCTTGAATTGTCCGTGTATTTGTAGATTTTCTTTGTCTCATGTGCATTTATTTCATATTCTTTAAATGATTATTAAAGCCAACAGTTTGTCTTTCGGCAGTATGGAATCCAAAAAAGAATTCTTCGACCGAGATTTTATGCTCTCTTTGTATATCACTTATGCTGTACTTAATCTTGAGAGAAGTTTCCATATGGAAACATTACCATATTTTTAAAATTGTGGCGTTTTTTATCTTTATTTTTTTTAGATTTTTCATTTATTTATTTATTTATTTTCTTTCCTTTTTTGTAATTTACAAGTATTTTTTCTTACCATCTGTTTATAGTTACCCCATTTCAATATTTCATTATGCACAGTTTTGTCGCTTTAAGATGAAAACAACAATATGGGAGTTGTACCATTACTATGATTGTTTCAAATTCCTTTTAATATTTAGTTGAGACAAACATCACCAAGTCCGCCCTAATTTTTAGTAGAATATATGGAAACAATATATTCTCACTAGATCAGTAATGTATATATACAACATAAAACACGAACCTGTAGATTAATAAAATTATTAGTAAAACTTTTCTTCTCCGTCCAGATTTCTCATCTAGCTGCCTTTTGATAAATTCATATTAGGAATAAGAGACCCTTTGGAAAGGTTCATTATATTTACCTGTAATCATATTAAATATGAAGGGAAGCTAACTACTTCGAACATGTATGAAAGAAAAATATCACTTTAAACGTTTCTTAAATGGTCAATATAATTACACATAATTATGTTAATTATGTTAACAAACCGGATATTCTAGTTCTATGGAAAGTTCTTTCACAAAATCGTCAATCACAATAGACTTGCATTAAAACGTCATCAGAATAACTATCCGCATCTGTAAAGGTTTACACTGCCAGGACATTATTTTTGTGGCGTCCTTGTTTATTTATGGTGCTTTGCTTTATATTGTCTATATTTGTGTTGCATGTTTACTGCTGTGGGATTTGGATTTTTTCATTGAATTTATTTCTGTTTTATCCATTTTTTTTATTTGTTTGCATGTAAGATAAATTTCTGTTTTATGCATTTTTTTATTTTTGTTTGCGGAAATTTTCATTTTATTTCATTGCGTTATGGTTGATTTGTGAGTTCATTGTGCTGTAATTTCGACTTCAATTTATTGTTTATTGTTTATTTATTTTGACCACTTCTATTGTAAAATCTTACTATTATGCACTTTTGTAAAGTAATGCGGTGCCGACATTTTTGTTTCATTTTGATGTCAGCTAAAAAGATAAACGACACCTTACAAGTCCCTAGATGACGTTAATTCAATTTCCTGTTTGTTTGACGTGTTTGAAGGCTTCAGTACTAATTTGATCTTTGTACAATTTTTTTCGATGTCATTTTGATCATATCAAATTTCATTTTAAATGTAATGCTTTGATTTCTAAAATGATTGAAGTATTTGAGACTGTACAATCGACTTATGCACATAAAAGAAGATTTTTTTGAAATTTAAATCTAAATTGCATTTACGAAACATATTTACATTCGGCAATGTGTTTTATCTCAAGTTTTAATTATCTGATATTGCCGTATTACGTACCAGTTCTCTTCTTTCATACATACGAGACATGAATATTCATTCCAAAGAATTATATTATCAATAAATGTCTAATTAAATGAACTTTCAGGACAGTACAATTAAAAAACCAAAACGAGATTAAATAAATTATCGAAAGATGAAATCAGTTTTTGGCGTGAAATTGAAACCCCGTTGGATTTTTAAATTAGATCGCGATTTATAGAAATCACGAGATTTTTTTATAGAAAAATATTGTTAAGATCTGAATACTCTTCAATGTGAAAGAAAATCATCTGATCACTCACAAAGAGTTAATGGGCATCGTTTGACATTTAGCAATAAATTAAATTCAAGCCGGTGCTAGGACTGTCTTGACCTTACTATGAGGAAGGAGCAATTAATGCTCTAAGTTGAATGGTGACCACAAGACGAAGAACAATAAAAGCTGTTTTTCCATTGCTTGGTTTTACCATGTAGTTGTAGAGACCTTTTCTCATGAGCATTAAGCCTATATCCTTATAATTATTGTTCACGCAATTTTGTTGTTCCAATCACTCCTAAAGGAGTGTTTCTTTTGTTTGTATGGATTCTCTTAAGCTTCTTTTGATATACACTAATAAAATAAAAAGAAAAATCTTTACCTTGAGACATAACTTATAAAACATGAGGTTGCACGCGTTGTCGTGCTAGGTATACCCCCACTCGTATTATTTTATGCATTTAAGATAAAAATGGCAAAGTCCCGCTAAACAGGAAGTTGATATCATATAGGTGACCTAAATGGCAGACGACACCCCCCTATCTATAAAGTCAGATACATTTTTTTTTGAAATCGGCCTAGCAGTAGCTGGGAAAAAAGCGACGAAAATTTTCACTATGTTTAATAAAGGGAAAATTGCTAAGTCCTGCCAAACAGGAAGTTGATATCATTGGGTGACCAAAATTGCATATGACCCATGTCCCTATATATAAAAACAAATACCAAATTTGAAATAAATTGGCCTAGCAGTAACTGCGAAAAGTTCGACGAACTTCGGACGGATGGACGGAAGGGCGGACAGACAAGGGTATTCCAACATACCACCCACTCACGAATGGTGTATAAAAACAAAACGGATTTAAGTTTCAAAATGATCATTTATACTTTGCGAGAAACAACTTCCAAGACAAAACTAAATGATATTTCTACACTGACATGACATATAGTCTAAAAAGATGCGTTTTTAATAAATTTTAAGATGATTTTAAGTCGATTCACAAAAGGTCGAACCATTGACATTCTAGAAGTAGTCCGGCTAACATTTTGCTGGAAAGTCGTTTATCATTATGACATTCTGAAGAAATACCAATGGGAAATGTCTGTGATTTATAGCCGTTTGCTGTGCAGTATATTGACAATATAAGCTTTTAAAGCTTTGAGAAAGCCTAGATATTTCAGACGAAAAATATGTTACTTTCTCTGAGACATTTACATGCAATTAAATACCAAAGTTTCTGTGATTGAAATTTGTACAGAATGCCGTTTTGTGAAATTGTAATTGTAAGGTTAAATCTAGCTATTTTGAAGACCGAAAACCTTGGAATTTTTTAAAAGCTGATTTTTCGCTCTCCCTTCTTAGGCCCTTTTATTCAGTTTTTAAACATTAATCGATGCTTTATTTCTAAATATTTTGATTTGATTTGATCTGTACTTAAGAGACATAAGTTGTCGAAATTGTCATCTGTAGAAACTAATAAGTAGTAACTTCAGTAACCAGTCTTTTATCACCACTCGGTTGACGCCTCTGCTGCTCAAAATGCTCTATACCAACTAAAATAATCAATTTTTTCGTCGCTGGCTCGAAAACTGGTTTGATGTTCGAACTCAGGAATGTTTTTCTTCAAAATAAGAAGTATCAACCTTGCGTTTAGACATGTCTTTACTTGATCAAGTTATAATGTTTTGAAAAACCGTCATGTTAGAAAGGCCGCACGTCCGTTATTACAGTCTATAGCATGTTATCCATAAACAAAATGACGTTAAGTTTTCCTATCCTTGGAGACGAGTAATTAACATGTACAGCAAAGCTTTAATTTTAGATAACAAGTATGCTAAAAAAGGTCGTGCTGTTATGATAATATTGTGTTTGTTTTGTTTATTTTGTAAAGCAAATATGGAATTATATCTCTTGGATTGGTTCTATTGCTACTGATGGGAAGTTAAGTCTTGAAACACGTGTACACCAGTACAAAAATTTACTGGTCATTATGTAACTTGGTTATTTTATACTTTGAAAGATCTTGCACAGCTCTGTGCTTAACTTATTTCGGCTTCTATAGTTATATCTTATTGGCTATTTGTTCTCTATTAGAACAAAAATACCCATATTTCGATTCATGGACTTCCAGATGTTTTGAATTTAAATGCACTGAAGATGAATAATTTTTCGAAATGCACATATACAGAAACAAAATTCACTGTAGCTTCAGTATTTTGTTATTTGAAACCATGTGCCGTTGGCAACTCTGGTGAATCAGAGGTTCCGGGGGGTCTTAACCAGCCCAAAAGTCAGACTTGTCTGACACGAACAATTTACCTTGTGTTTTATTGAACTTTATCGTTTTTATCAAAAGCCCTACCCCATAAATACTGAGGCTTCTTTCCTTGTATTGCACTCGGTGGATCTCCTTGGTACTGGATATGGCCTCCTGTTTCGAAATTTTTGAGTGCTTCTTTTTTTTATTATTAATTATGGACTATGGCCATCCATATTATTTGATTCTCATGCTACTGATGAGTGTTTACTCCTTAAAACACGTGTACAGCATAACGAAATTTAGTATTTATTATGCAACTTGGGTATTCATGTACTACCGGCATTAACATGATCAACAGTAAGTTATTCAAAGTATGATCAGAAAACTTTCTTAAAAAATGAAACGTCATTTTTTTAATTTATCATTTTTGAATTGCCGTGATTTTGGATGTATGATTTTAGAATTTCCCCTTTCCTCGTTCTTGCTTCGGTATTCGTTTGCCGATGTACTTTGTTATTCAATTTGAAGCTTGTACAATAATCACATTCCTAAATTTCATAGTGATATTTTGTTCACGAATCATGATTATCAATCGAATTGACTTAAAATGTAGTATGTCAGTGCATACTGACATTTCAGTTCTGAATCTCAAACATAAATACAATTAGGATTATTGCAGACTCTTGCACTAGGGCGTAAAGAAGTATTCTTATCCTTATTCATTGCTGTTTCTTTCTTTGGCCTTTTGTCACAATATTTATACAGTATATAAATAAGTATTTTATCATATTGGCAGGATAGCTAAGTGCTGAACATACTGTTAATCTAGTTTCTACTTATGGCCATTTTGATAAATTATGTCTAATCAGTGCAGATAAAATCTTAATATTTGGATGACCATAAACTCAAAGATGGTTAAAAACTGACAGAGAACAAATAACAAAGTTGATCTAAAATCAGCTAGGGACAGAGCTTTGGATGATGGAGCTACTATTAAGTTTTCAAAAAATTTTACAACGATGTTACAAAAGTGTGAAAAAGGTAAGTAAGAACCGAACCGTCAATTAGACATCAATTATTTTATTATAACCTTTTCGTTATTTAATTTAAGGTTTGCATAATAATCAGAATCTCGAATATGTCACCCAATTATTCATATCGATATTTTGTTCATGCATTATGATTTTTAATCGAATTGTTTAAAAGTTTGTTGTATATCAGTGCACACTTAACCTCAAACATAACTACATATTAAGAATAATTGAAAACTCTTGCACAAATATAGAGATGCATTATTTTTCGAATTAATCTCTACTATATCTTTCTTTTGCTCTTTGTCACAATATCTGTACAGTAAGTAAATAAATATCTTATAATATTGTATAGTTAAGTATAAGTTGTCGTCCAGTCAGTGTAATATATGAGCTACATGTACATCAGATTAAAACAAATTAATTTAACAAAGCAATTGCGTAAAAATTTAAAATGGCAGTTATAACAAAAAGTTTTGGTTGTCATTGAAAAGAAGTCAGAAGAGTTAGGACAGAAACGTCAGCTTTCTTCACATCCATATGAAGCTACCTTTTTCAACATATTGAAAAGATCTTTATACTGCGTTAAGTCTGGCGTTTCTCAAAACTGGTTCTTCCCATTATGTAACGACTCACTCGCATCGACAAGTGTTGCATTTTTCCGTCACATGGAGACGCATCAGGTCAGACTTTTTGCCAAACCTTTTTAATGTCAATTCTTGAGTTCACATTGCTAGTGCTTTAGTTTTGGAAGGTTTTTGTTTCCATTTTTCATTTTTACATATTTTTTCTTTGTCTTGCTTTCTTAATTCGCGCTGGATAAGAATTGCCGTGATATTTTATTTTGTAATTCCCCCTCTCTTGTCTTAGGTATTCATTTGCTAATGTATTCTGATGCCGGACTGATAACCTTGTACTTTTTAAACTAACGCAACACAGATAATTTAGGAAAGCAGAACAAATGAAATTTCATATCAGTAAGGATATAAAAGTAGCCAGGTTAAACCTGAAAAAGAAGCCTAACTATGCTGAACATTCAATTGGTGTGATTTACTACACCTAACATTGGAATCTTTTCATATGCTCCACATGCTATTCACTACTCTTAACATTTGAGTTATATCGTATGCTCCAGCAGAATAGGCTGGGACATACTGCCCCGCTTTAGCGGGCGGTATATAGTGATCATGGTGTCCGTCCGTCCGTTTTTTATTCCGTCCGTCATAGTGGTACACAATTTGTGGCGACAACTCCTCCTACACTACTTGGTGAAATCCAATGAAACTTTAACATAATGTTCAGTATACATTGCCATTGTGCACCATGTATTCAAAATTTGGATATGATCTTTTTTTTTTGGGGGGGGGAGATATGATATACGTGAGTTTTGTTAACCTTTTTTTTGTCTGTTATAATTTTGGGTTGGGTACAATGTATTTGTTTATTGTTGATGGTTTATTTGAACTTAATATTTATATCATTTTCAAATCTAAGTTTCATAGCAACACCATTTCTAATTATTCATTTTCTTTCGCTTATTTTTGTTTTCGATTTACTGGAAAATGTTCTTTGATTTCTTGATTGGAATCCTTATATTTCGTATTTGTCATATGCATTTTGAACAGTTATGACGTCTAGTGTACATTTCCTGTTGATTGATTATAGAATTTGTTACTTTGTCTTCTGCTAATGTGATCTGTGTATTGTTGAAATGTCTGAGATGATTGGTCTTTTCATTGAAGTACATACCACCCAGTCGACATAACAAATTAAAAAATGTATTTTTTAAATAATGGTGAAGTCAAATTGACATATTCATTTGCAGAACTTTGTGATGAATGTTAAAATCGAATGTTTTGTAATAGAGAAGTTATATCACAAACTGAAATTCGAATTAATTGGCTTCCCAGCACATTGTAGTAAATGCACACATTTAAATTTACATTTGTACAAGATATCGGATAAGAAGTACCTACAAAGACGTTTTATGGCAAGTAAATCTCTTTTTTAATTTTACATTTAATCATTCAATTGACATTTCATCCCCAGACACTAAATTTTCAGTAATGTTGGCATTTAATTTTCGTATTACTCTTATATTCGGCAATTCGGCAATTCTGTTATTAATCTCAGTTGTAGTTTAAAGTTTGCATAACTTTAAACGATTAGATCAATGCAATATATTACCTTACTATCAAATTCAAACTAATAGATTTCGTAAATTTTTGCCATGCGTGGAGCAAATCATGCTTACCCTTCCGCAGCACCTGATGATACCTCAGTTTTTGTAGAGGATCACACTGCTAGTGCTTTAGTTATGTGGCGTTCTTGTTCATTTTTGTTTTATTTATTTTGTCTTTGTCATGCTGTCTCAATTCGTGTAAGATATGAATTGCCGTGATTTTGCATTTTTGATTTTTTCCCTTTCCTCATTCTTACTTGCCGACTTATTTTCTAAAACATTTAAACAGTTTTAAAGAAGATATCAGCATTTCATACACAATGTATGACGTGACTCGTAAACAGGTTACTAAGAGCAATTCTCATCCTCGTTTTTACGTTAACTTTGTTCCAAAAATCTAAAAGAACTTATTCTTTAAATAAATTCAAAAATTGTCCTTCCAAACTTATTAATCCGTTGAACAAACTTATTCATAAAGGATATGAATACAGCATTGTTGTTAAATCTTTACTTCTGGTTTTTGTTGGCAAAAATATTGATCATCTCCTAAATGCTTTACATCATAACTAAATTTAAACAATTTTTCATATTGGCAGTATTTGGCATTGCACAATATCATGTTCTTCTTTCATAATTGATTATGTTGTTATACCAAATCTACTTAGAAGTATTTCAATTGAAATTTCATATGTAAGAAGACTATATCATAGTCAACTGAAATTATGTCCTTAGCTTGCTGTCAGTAACTGCGAGCATTTGTCCGGACAGTACCTGTGTGTATTGTCTTCATGTTTCATGTACTTCATTGTAAGGGTACTCGTCTTGATAAGTTGGACTTTTTTCTAGTTTGATTTTTACTAGGGATGTCAAAATGCATGAAAAATGCCACTCGAGTACTCGGATTCAATACTCGAGTATACTCGAGTACTCGGTGATCTTTTGAAACGAAAATTACTGGACTTGTAGATTCTTATCATTCGATGATATTTAACTAAAATATTGCTCAAATGCCATAACAGGAGCACCAATTACTGTTTGTGTACCATAATGGCCAGTTGATTAAACAACATTCAATTAAAGCGAAATTATATACATTTTTTGTATAACAACTTGTTTTTGTTTAGTAACACGCTTGTCTGATTAATCAAATTGTTTAAATCACAATTAACGCTTATATAAACATCTGGGCCGGACAACACGGTTTTAATCAAATAAATTTTCATGAGAGAATATTATTTGATCACAAAGAGTACATTTTCGGCATTTCATTTATTAGACAGCCGATTTATTCAAAAGCTCTACTGAGTGGTAAATGCGTCTTAAGGTAACAATCTGGCTGCTCAGCTTCATGTACCTACATATTCTAGTTAAATCGATTCCTCGTATGTATCATTTTAATTTCAAAAGTCGATAGAAATCGGGTAGAAATCAAGTCGATATTCGTCAAATAAAAGTTCATTTTAAAGCGACAGCAACAAATTTGCTCTAATGTGAACGAAAAGAAAAGTCTGCTAAGAATTGATATGTTAAAAGTTGTTTGTTTTATTTACAGCTACCAACATAGTCATCTCTGTCCATGTCTTATACTTGTGACGACAAAGAGTTCAGTTTTCATTGTTTTTCATCATTTTCGCATTTTTGCATTTTGGGGTGAAAAGGATTTTTATTATTACTAATTATTTTTTTTTGGAAAATGAAATTGAAGATTAGAAAAATGTTTCGTTTTTTTCAGATTTCAATTTTTGTTAATACAGAAATCGCTTGTAAGAAATTTAACATAATAAAAAAAATATTTAGGGAGATATTTGCTTTTGAATTTTAAATAGCATAAACTGACATCACGTTTCTTTAGATGTTCATTATATGTTAGTTAATAGTGTCTATCTAGGGTGTCTATCTAGTGGCCAGTAACGAGTTTATTATGTTTTAAAGCGCAATGCTCTGAAATACGGAGGTAGTCGTATTAACAAAGAGAATGACAGTTTTAATGCCGAGTATTCGAGTACCAATTAGGTACTCGATACTCGTACCTTCCGAGCGATACTCGAGTATTCGAGTACTCGTTGACATCCCTAATTTTTACTGTGAGTCTTTTTGTGTATTTATTTTTAGCCATTCACCACACATAGGGGGAGGGTTTGGATCCAAGAAAACGAGTTTAACCCCACCGCAATTTTTGCGCCTGTCCCAAGTCAGGAATATGTTGGTCATTGGCTTGCCCTTGTCTTCTTATAACATTTTAGTTTCTTGATATTTGGGTTATTGGATGTGGTTTGTTTCCATTGATTTATTCATTTTTTTACCTTTTTGGGGCCATTTAGGGCTTACTATATGGTGTGAGGTTCCTCACTGTGTTGAAGACCATATGGTGACCCCTAGATGTTTTGTTTTGGGTCGTTTTAACCTGGATATGGGATGTTGTCTCCTTGACATTTACCCCATTTCCTGTCTTTTTCATATTGGATGTTACTCGATTCCTTACTTATTAAGGGATATTATACACATACTGCCTGCAATTGAGGGTGGTATACTAGATTACCACACGAAGGAAGTATATCACACGAGACGATAGTCTCATATCGATGTTTTCGTTTGTCTTTTGTCTTTTATAAGTGTTTTTCTTGGACAGTTCCCTTGCTGATTATAGCATGTGATAATGATTTTCCGCCATTGTATGTGTTTCCTGTAATATTTTTTTTTATAATTGTCCAAGTTTTTCAGTTTTGTATTTTTTTCCATACCAGCGTTTATATATCTTTTAGTTGTTGATCTTTCGAATACTGTGAAAGTATTATTGTTCGTCGGGTTCAAATTTTCGTGGATTTCCTGATTCGTCAAACCCACGACATTAACTTCCCTACTAAATGCATTTTTCCCTAAAGTTACAATGCATAGAATTCGAAACCACGAATTGAAGTACCAACGAATAAAAACCACTAAAATTGATGTCCACGAATATAAGTACTTCACCTAGTTTGATTTGATATGTTGAACTAGGCATTGGTAACTCCCAGCGCAATCCAACCTACACAGCTACTACTCTGTCTAAGGAGGAGATATTACAGAACCATAAATCTGTTTTGCTTTCCTTTGGGATTTCAACCAAAGAGGAAGACATCGATCTCCCTTCCTTATATTGGGCACCAAAATTACACAAATGCCTATACAAACGGTACATCGCTGGATCTGCAAAATGTTCCACAAAACCTCTTTCTAAGCTTTTAACCTCCATCTTGACAGCCGTAAAAGAGGGCCTTCAAAAATACTGTGACACCAGCTTTTTCAAGAAGTGGTGTAAATGAAATGTGGATCTACATTGTACCATTACTCATGAACAACTGAAATCTCGACTGAAAGACATAATTCATAGATCTTTCTCCCGTAAGAACGGCGAACGAAGATATAAGTAGGGAACAAGCATATTTTGTAAAATACGACTCAGAATCACAGAAAAATTACACGGAGGAAGAAGTGATTAAAATGGTAGAGTTTCTGATTGACAGTATATTTGTCCAGTTTGGAGGATTTGTTTTTCAACAGACCATAGGAACAAACTGTGCACCTCTTTTTGCTTTTCGATCTGTTTCTCCACTCTTATGAGGTAGAATTCATTGAAGGGCTTCTTCAAAATAAAGACAAAAAATGGCCCAGTCCTTTAATTACAGCTTCCGTTATATCGATATTTTATCACTAAACAACCCTCGCTTTGGTGATTTTCTTCATCTCATTTATCTAAAAGAGCTTGAAATTAAGGATACTACAGATACTTCAACATCGGCCTCGTTCCTTGACCTTGAAATTGACAACAGAGGTACATTACAAACTAGGTTGTATGACAAATGTGATGACTTCACTTTTCCAATAGTAAACTTCCCTTTTCTTTGTGGCATTATTCCAAAAGTTTACATCTCACAACTCATTCGCTATTCAAGGGCTTGTGGTCGATA
>MJUU01013087.1:72305-85213 GCA_002080025.1 Modiolus philippinarum | reverse complement strand
CCCCCTGCCCACCCGCCCGTCCATTAGTCACCATACTATTACCCCCGTGCAACCCGGCCAAAAATTGTTTTCATAACATGAAAGAATTCTATATCGCTGGATATTAATTCTCGTTATGTAATTTCAAAGATTATTAACTTGCCAAAGTCTCGTTTATTATATCTTAAAATTACATAACTCTAGTTGATATCCATTGATATACAATTGTTTTTCGTAATGAAAACTATAAGTATAACTGTATATGCACCTTCCTTATACATTTGTGAGCATAAAAAATATGTAAAACAGGTATATGTACTTCAGAAACTTTATAATACTTCAATACCGGAAGAAAAGAAACACAATTATGATCTCAGAATGCATTTTAGATTTTTTACTTTCCTAGATTTGGTGTCATGCAGTGTAACGTAATACTTACTCAGATTCCATTTTGTTTACTGAGAAACTCTGGCTGTCAATAAAACATTCTGGATCAACTTCGCCATCTTCTCGACAAATTTTACCTATAGATATAAATAGTAACAATTTCACCATCTTCTCGTCAAATTTTACCTACTAGTATAGATATAAATAGTAACAATTTCACCATCTTCTCGACAAATTTTACCTATAGATGTAAATAGCAATAAGTTTACCATCTTCACGACAAATTATACCTATAGTTATGAATAGTAACAACTTAACCATCATCAAGACAGACTATATCTGTATACATGCATATGAATAGTAACAGAGAAGGGAAAGGGTCATATTTGCTTATTTCTAGTTTAAATTCACCTGAGGATCTGCATTCCTTCAATTTTTTGTTGACTGTTATTACCCATTGATATTCACTTTGATCTCTTGATTGGAGTTTTCATACAATATTACTACATATTAATATTATGACATGTAACAATATTTTGAAAATGACCACTTGAAAGCAATGTGAATTCTTTGTTTTAAGTGCCAGTGTCACTATAAGCACTCCCAACCGTCACTATAAGCACTCCCAACCTTCAATTCATTGGAATTCCTAAGCACTCCATTACATTAAATTCCACATTAATATCATAAGTTTTCTGCCATTGTTGACTAGTTCCTACATAGTTGAACATATGTATTCATTCTAGTGTATCAGAGTTTTCTGTTGTAAATATTGAAATAATCATTTTATTTGTTTGCAATAATTGCATTCCAGTCAAATGAAACATCTTATTTATTTTTTTCCTCATGTCATGGTTTTGGATAATTTAAATCATTATAAGAATGGTTGCATTGCTTTCTTAGAAAAGAGTTGTCAATTTTGCTTTGGTATTCACTTGTCGATGTATTAGAAAAGAGCTAAGTTAACCTTACTTATACATTGGTTTCTAAGTGAATCATCTAATCCTATAGGGTCCGTTGCGTCTTGAGATAAATATTTGGTAAATATTCTAACAGCATCATTTTCTATACCTGAAATTCAAAATATGCAATTCCTCAAAAGCAAATATTTACACGTTTTATGTACAAAGAAATCAGAAGCCTTATTGTGATAATAAAATCATAGTATTAATTTGTAAATATACCAGAATACAAGAAAAGAATTGTCTTTCACAATTAAAAGATGCTACATGGATTGTTAGAAATAAGTGAAATCAGCTGTTAAAAGTCAGCCTTAGCTGCAGAACCATAGCTTAATATGTCCTTTTATATATTTTTTTAATTTGAGGTTCTATGGTCTGCAACTCAGCAAATATAAAAAAAATCAGCATAAGGACTATAGGAACTGTAGTTTTGCAGCTATTTTAAACACGGTCTGATCATATTTTCATGATTTTGATTTTTTTTTCTCTGTCAGCATTGTCAGATCTTAAATACATTTTGATTTTTTGATCTTCGAACTTTTTATTCCTAAATGTACTGAAGAACCATAAGTTATCAAAACAGCCATCTGACGGAACACAAATATATTGAAATGTCTGTAAATGTTAATTTATTGACTTGGTAATCATATAGAATCAAGTGTTGTCAGAAATGTTTCTTTTTTATAGAACTTGTCTGACATATTACTTGTTTATATATAATACAGATATTAAGTATCATATCATTCTGCATTTTTCTTGGTAATTACATGCTCATGATTGTAGTATCCAATTTGTCAGATATTTAACTTTGTTATTACATGTTTAGGTATAGTTGATGTCTAGCATTTATTTGAACTTGATATCTATGTTGACTGATACTACAAATACTTTAATGACATTACTTTTTTTCAACTTTTTCGTCCAGTCCTCATTGGTCTGTTTCATTGCTTCTTTTTTATCTATGTCACAGGAAACATCAGGATCTGGGGAGGCACTATGTTTTTGATTATGATTATTAGCACTTTCATGAAAAGACTCAGACCTATCACAATGTGATAAATTCTGAACATTTTGAGTTATTTCCCCTGATGGAGAAGGAATTTGCATCAAGTCAGGATTTTTGGCACTACTTTTTATCACAGATATATTTGGAACACATTCTTCAGATGTCCTATTTCTTTTGGAAATTGTACTTTCTAATTCATTACTAGTATCAGGAGGAGAATGCTGGACTTCATCGCTTGTTTTTTGCACATCAAGACTTGTTTGTACAACATCCTGTGTCTCGACTGTAGACATTCTTTTCTTTTTGGCAACAGTTAAAGAATGGCTTCTTATCCGACTCCATGTAGAAGCTTTGAAACTTTCAGCATCCAACCAAAATCTAATCAGTTGTCCTGCTTTTCTGGCTTCAAGAAACTGAATGAAGTACCCCAAAGAATTCTTGTCATTCAGAATTTCTTGTAGAGTTTTACAGAGCTGTGATGATTTTCTGTGTAATGATTCAAAATCTGAAATAAAAATAGTGTATACAGTTACACATTCCATATTTTACAGCCTACAGGTCAAGACTTTTGTCTTTAAAATTAATCTATCTGACTATCATCAAGAGTATGTGCACTAATAAAAACAGAAAATTATAAGTACACTTTTTTTTTGCCAATTAATTTTATGTTTGTTGACAAAATTCCGGATCCCTGAGTAATAACAAACACAGATCTATGTAGTGTTGTTTGACATCTAGCAATGCACTTCATTCAAACCAGTGCTATTCACAGGCTTGAAACTTATTAAGAGGTATGAGCAAATCTTATTGCTGAAGGAATCATCGCGACTTCATGACAAAGAACAACAATAGACCCTTTCACGATAACTGCGGTCCTGCGATTTTGAGTGGGAAATAAAAACAGTTCCCGCAAAAATGGCGTCGTAGAACAATTAATCAAAACGTCATGTATACTACCCACTCAAAGGCGCATGAGCGCATGTGCAAAATTCAGGACCGCAGTTATCGTGAAAGGGTCTATAAAACCGTTGCTACATTGCTTTGTTTTATCATGTATTTATAGAGACTTTGTCTCATGTGCATTTACTCAACATTCTTCCATTCTTTAATCCCCGTAGTCAATAGACCATATCCAAATTCTGGTATTTAGATTCACCAGCTGTTGTTTGTCAGCCCTCTGTCACAAACATGTCCACCCCATGTGACAAAGAATATACTTCAAAAACATAATTTCATGACGTTTAAGGCTTTATGACAAGACTTTTTATCTCAAAGCCATGAAATGGCTGGAGAGATATTGATATGTCAAGAAAAAATCACGTGCCCCGCATGAGGCTTCAAGCCTGTTAACAGCTCTAAAAGATGATCTTCGTGCTTACGATAAAATATAGTGCGCAAGTTTCTTTCAAAATTGTATACATTTAGTATTTAAGTTATAATTCTTGATTTTTTTAGTTGAATACAGTGTTGTTTTAATAAATTGAAAACAATATGCATGTTTATCAAATTACTCGTTTTTTTATATTGCGTCTCGGATCAATGAACCTGTCACGCAGTAATTTGGGAGATGAAAATAACATTTGTTTACCTGTGACAGTGTAAGCAATGAAATCAACTTGCGAAATCACACAATCCGATTATTTTCCCGTATTACGGAATAACTTAATACATGCAGATGTATGCAGCAGTTCTTTGGATGACTACAAAGTTTTGTCACATGTAGATTTTCAGGGCTTCGAGATTCAGCTCCATCGGAGCTTTGATTCTATACTGCGATGTGTTGAAAAGTGGTTTGGTAAATCCTGACACCAGAGCTTGGATTTGGTCTATTGTACCTATACACCCTGTACACCTATAGGCAGTAAAATATGGTACATGTACACTGTCAAGTCATATTGTTTGTTTCTTCATAATGCAGTGGTACCAGTCTAATCTAAGCCCCCTAAAAGTGTCAATTGCATAAGAAAAGTGTTCGTTAGTTAATAAATATTCTGAATATAGAATATAAGATTATGATAAGGAAGAATTTTTCAAAGTCTTTTTTCAAGGTAGATTTCCAATCTACACAGGGTTCAGTCAACAAAGGTCACTGTATTATACTGTTGCTAGTTAAATCTGGCTGAACTAAATCCCTTTGGGACTGATAGTATATAATGTCAAGTTGTATATTGTATACCTATGACTGAAGAATGGTCTTGCTGCATGTGGGTTTGGCTAGTTTCCGAATGCAAGGGTTTGGTTCGAACAGATTTGGAGTTAAGTCAGATTAGGTTTACACAATTTTTGGGCTTAGTCAGGGTCTGCCTTAGACAATTTTATGTTTAAGTCAGGGCTTGGCTAAAACATGTTTTTGGTTCAGTCAAATCCTAGAAAACGTGAATCTATCTAAATTCATATCTATCAGTGTTGTGGTGACAGCCATAGAATTTCTGAGGGGACAAAAGTAACAAAGGCTGGACATCTCCCTGACTGTTTTGGTTATAAAAAAATGAGTTTAATGAACCAATAAAGGTATCAATAGATCGAAATCTAAAAAAATTAAACTTGGCCAAAGTAAAAAGTACATTTTTGTTCCCAAATCCTACATGTACCTACCTACTAAAAATATCTTCCTGTTCAAAATCTTTTTTAAATGAAATTTCAGAACTATTTTTTTATCATTTTTTTAATGTTTTTTGTCTATACATTGTGCACTCTACTTTCATTGCATTGTTTTTTATCTTTATTTACTTTCATAGCATTGTTAAATACCTAAATCCTTTAGTCCTTTAAACCAGAAAATTCTAGCACAATTTTTTTTTCACGATTGTCACTTGAACTCCTGAATCACACAATTACACCAAAAAATAAGCAAGTTTATTTTCACACTATATCTCTTAATGGAAAAATATCAAAAAATAAATCTGGCCCAAAAATGTCCCTACTTTTAGCATTATTTATTTACTCATCAAACATAAAGTAGAATGTTGATGGCTGTCAGAACACCCATAGGACTGCTGAAAACAGTTTGAGATAGAAGGGTGTTTGACCTATCAAGGTCAAACTGTGTTTAAATTTGTAAAAACGGTCCTAAAAAGGGGTTCAAGAGACATCAAGGGGAGTTCCAGCCATCAAAGTTAATCTGTATGAAAAATGTATCTAACTGTATACTGTCTGATAGGGAGAGAGCGAGGGAGACATCTCCCTCTCTCACTCTTTATACAGAAACTACTTTAACGTAAATGTTATTAGTATAGGATATGATGCTTCAAAATATATAGGGTATAAAAGGATCTGGTGTGAGGAACCATACTTAAAAGGGGACCAGTTTATCTCACTTCACATTGTATTAAACCATGTGCAAATTTACAAAGTATACAATTGAACGCATTGCAACTTAAATATAAGCTGCTAGGTTATAATTTTCAAAACTTTACAACGATAATAAAAAGAACACGAAAACAAACATGAGGTTGCACGCGTTGTCGTGCTAGGTATACCCCCACTCGTTTTGTTTTGAAAATTAAAAAGGAAAAAAAATGGCTTAGTCCCGCTGAACAGGAAGTAAATATCATAAGGCAACCAAAATGGGAGACGACACATTCCCACTAAATATATACCAAATTTGAAATAAATCGGCCCAGCAGTAGCTGAGAAAAGTGCGACGAAAATTTTCACTATGTTAAATAAAGGGAAAAATGGCTAAGTCCCGTCAAACAAGAAGATGATATCATAAGGCGACCAAAAAAGGAGATGACGCATTCCACCTATATATAAAGTCAAATACCAGATTTGAAATAAATCGGCCCAGCAGTAGCTGAGAAAAGTGCGACGAAAATTTTTACTATGTTCAATAAAGGGAAAAATGGCTAAGTCTGCAAAACAGGAAGTTGATATTATAAGGTGATCAAAATGGCAGACAACATTTTCCCCCTAAATATAAAGTCAAATACTAAATTTGAAAGAAATCCGACCAGCAGTAGCTGAGAAAAATGCGATAAACCTCGGACGGACGGACGGAAGGACGGACGGACGGAAGGACGGAAGGACGGACGGACGGACAAGGGTATTCCAATATACTACCCACTCACGAGTGGGGGTATAATATGAATTATCGTTTCAATTTATTACAAACACTATTTTCAGCATAGACAGCATTTTTGTTCTAGACTATTTTAAATTGTCACTAAAGTATGTATATTCAACTCGCCAAAATCATTAAATCATTAAACATAACATTTTTTTTTAAAATAAGACAGGCAATATTATACTGTCGATATTGTGTACAAGGGCGCAATTACTGAATAGTAAGTCGCCCCCCAAAACAATAGAAGAAGAAGAAATGTATATAGAGCATATGAAAAATATTATTTAAGTAGGTTTTTGGGTCATAGTTACCCGTCTAAGTTGATTATAGTCTAATTTGCATGTCTTATAAACATATATGTATGTATAATCTACAGTTTACATGATAAAGACTTACTTTCATCTTTGGACAACATATCTGCTGGCAACACCTGTCCTTGTGCTAAATTGAAATAAAAACAAAAAGTTTATATAAACCATGTATATGTTACAGTAAATATGTGTAATTAGTATTAATACACCCATTTTCTAAGATTTAGTAACTACAAGTTTTTACTAAAGCACCCAGGAAATACATATACATATTTACTGAATTTTGCTAGTAAATACGTGAATTTACTAAAGGAAATGTCATATTTAAATTTTACATGTTTTTACTGCTGAATGAATTTTTGTAGTCTAAGTGATGAATAGATATGTATTATGTTTACAGATCATGTCCACTTCTACTCTTAAAGTAAGCATGTTATTGCTTGAAAAGAAAGAGTCTCCATTATGAGCAATTTTACATGAATACTACTTCAACAAATTAGGAAATGGTCAGCTTTCTCAATGATTTAGATTCTTCTTTGAATGTCATGATTGCAAAAGAAATGAAGATGCATTTCACAGGACAATCATATACATGGCTGTGGAAAATAATTTAGCCAAGAATGCCCATTTCTTTATTTCTTAATCCAAATAGAGGTTTTATTGGTTGAAGAATTCAGAAGCTTACTTTAAATTGCCTGTTGCCAAACCTGATGTCAACTAATATTCAACATATCAACTGGTGCATCTGGTAAATACCTGTATTTACTAAATGACACAGTAATTACATGTATTTACTGATAGATTTAGGAAATATGTGTATTTCCTGATTACATGAATTTACTGTAACATATATAAGCTACTGTGAAAGTACAATTGTCTATGGGGTTGCAATTCACGAAATACCAACACTAGTGAACCTTTTTGGCTAATACAACCCATTTTGGGCTAATTTAACATTGAAAAACCTAATAATTAGCCAATTTTCGTTAAATTAGACTTGGACAGTTATTTTAGCCAATACCCACTATATTTCCCATGTCCACATTAAATTAGACATTGTCACTGTAAACTTAGCCATGTCCATGTTAAATTAGACCTTTTTTGGGGTAAATTGAATGCACATCACTGTTTTTACCCATTCAGTTTAATAAAACCAGAGGCTCCCAGGAGCCTGTATTGCTCACCTGGCTTCAGTTGCCACAATCAAGGTAACATTGTAAGTTATACAGTTGATCTTCAGGTTCTCAAACTTTCGTAGCTCAAACACCTCCAATATCTTGAACTGTTTTTAAAGTCTGATCATGTTTTACTATATTTCTTTGTTGGGCTTTTTTGACAAAAACATTCTTGCTAAGGACCACTTTCGACACCAGTTTTGAAGTCAAGATGTCATTTTGAAAATGGCAGTCAACAAACAATTTTCAACATTGGTTTTGAAGTCGCAACATCAATATCTACTTGGAAACCAAATGTCATTGAAATCGGACAATGTTGAATTTTCCCATCTATTTTGGCGGCCATTTTGAAAATGGCAGTCAACGAACAATTTTCAACACCAGTTTTGAAGTCACAACATCAATATCTATTTGGGAACCAAATTTCATTGAAATCGAACAATGTTGAATTTTCCCGCCTTTTTTGGCGGCCATTTTGAAAATGGCAGTCAACAAACAATTATCAATACCCTTTTTTGAAGTCGCAACATCAATATCTATTTGGAAACCAAATTTCATTGAAATCAGACAATGTTGAATTTTCCCGCCTTTTTTGGCGGCCATTTTGAAAATGGCGGTCAAGGAACAATTTTCAACATCAGTTTTGAAGTCGCCACAGCATGGAAAACATTTCATCAATTTACACTTAACCTTCATCTTCTATAGTTTTGGAAATAAAAGATGAAAAATACGAAAATTTTAAAAATTCGGTGAAAAAAGGGCAATAACTCCTACAAGGGTTTATGGATTTTCTTCAAAATTTCAGGGTGGGTAGATCTTGATATGCTGAACATTTTTGCAATTAACACTTGATCTCTATCTGTTACACTTTTTGAAATAAAAAATAAAAAATGCAAAAATTTTGAAAATTTAACGGAAAAGGGCTATAACTCCGAGATGGATTTGCAGATTTTCTTCAAAATTGCACAGTGGATAGATCTCATCATGCTGATCATTTTTATCTCTGTCAGATTTTTGATATCTGTAAAGGTTTTCGAGTTATTAGCCAAAAACTGCAATTTACCCCTATGTTCTATTTTTAGCAATGGCGGCCACGTTGTTCGACAGAGGGACAAACTGAACATCAGTTTTAGAAGCCATACCCTGATGATGATTCAGGCCAAGTTTGGTTTAATTTGGCTTCGAGGTTTCAGAGGAGAAGATGTTTGAAATTGTTGACAGACAGACATGCAAAAATTTTGAAAATTTAACAGAAAAAGGACTATAACTCCGAGATGGGTTTCAGATTTTCTTCAAAATTGCACAGTGGATAGATCTCATCATGCTGATTTTTTTACCCCATGTCAGATTTTTGATATCTTTAACAGTTTTCGAGTTATTAGCCAAAAACTGCAATTTACCCCTATGTTCTATTTTTAGAACATCAGTTTTATAAGCCATACCCTGATGATGATTCAGGCCAAGTTTGGTTTAATTTGGCTTAGTGGTTTTAGAGAAGAAGATGTTTGAAATTGTTGACAGACAGACGGACGAAGGAGGCATAGTGATGGCAATAGCTCACATGGCCTTTTAGGCCAGGTGAGCTAAAAAGGGCTAATTTGACCTTGACATGGCTAATTTTACAGTGACAAGGCTAATTTAAAATGGACAAGGATAATATAACAAGAATTGGCTAAAAATTAGAAGTTTTCTGTTAAATAATTAGACAAAAACGGATTATATTAGCCAAAAAGATTTACTAGTGCAATTTTCACTTGGATTGCAATGGAAACACCATCAAACCACATTATCAGAATTCCAAGAAACAAGGATTTTTTTGCAAAACCACAAAAATTTAAATCCACGAATAAAGTGCTTTCACAGTATTTTATCTTAGTGTCAGTCAGCACAGAAAAAATCTTTATAAAATGTTCTCAGCCTCAATATAAGAACCTAAATCTTGTCAAAGAGCATTGGGTCAATGTGAGCTGATCATGATCAGCTGGAATCAAAAGGTGATGTCTTTTCTTCAAACTACAACAATAATGATGCCTAATTATTTTCTACAATTGAACTGAACCATAGTTAAAACCAATTCCTGGATTCTCATCTTAGCCCACTTCCATTTTTTATTATTTTGACATTTTCTAATTTTGTCCTAGAAAAAGTTACAGTAACATAAATTCCTGAAATGTCTTGTGTCTTATTCAATATACATTGTAGACTCTGATATAATCATATTTTTTTTTCTCCAATAAATTCATTTGAAGCTTCAACAAATTATTACCTTTGAAAAAAAAACACATTCTTCAACACTCTTCATCCAATTTAACTACAGAAAAATTTGAAGCCTTTTTGAACTTTCATATTAGAATCTTGGAATTATTTTATTATGGCTTCATCACATCTCAAAATCATTTTGCAGTTGTTTTAAAATGACAATTCATTCAGCTTATGCACATTAATAAGAATCTAAATGTTCAGCATTGATTAGACATGAATACAGAATTCAGTCTATTTGTGTGTTGGTCTGACAAACAAAACAAATAATGTGCCAGAAAAAGGATAAAAAATCGTAAAGTTTTGGTCCTGAAGTCTGACGTTGTTCTGAAGCTTATCTAATACTAAGAACAATATCTAAGTACAACATGACCTAATTTTGGGATAAAATAAGTTCCAGGCAAAAAATTCAGTGGAAAGCTCCTGATTCTGAAATAAGCACCTTTTTATGTTTTCTTTACAGGTCCTACTGCCATATCAATAGTCTCAGTTATTTTCAGTCTTCCAAATGATGGCTTGTTCTATTAGTTTTTTGGAACTGGCACACCGAAAGTCACCGATTTCTGAAAGAATTTCACAGTCTGAAAATATCTTATATTTTCTACATATCTAAACAACTTACAGACAGTGCCATTGGATAAATCTCTACTTTTATTAGATGGTGTTCTTTTCAGACTCCCTGTCTGTTTGGGTTTGACATCAGGTTGATTCTTGCCTTTCTCTACAAGGAAAGAATATTAGGTTTATATTGTTATTGAGTATAAATCAGTGGTGTACTCTACCAGTCCTATGTTAATGATTCACTAAATAAAGTAAAGGTGAACAGCCAATGTTTTTAGTTTTGTGGAACTTGAATTCAGATTCAACATGTTCAAATTTATTCTAACGCCATGAATTGAACTTAACTTTGATTATTCAAAAGTGCAGGATACAGGGTATGCTTGATTTTTTTCTGTAAAAACATTTATTTGACAGGTCATAATTAACTAAAAGATGTGAATCATATTTAAACCAATTTGCCATGAATTAGCTCCCTTTTCAAGTAAATAATGAATTATCTGGAAACTGAATTAGCATGGTGACAAAGACAAACATTGTAAACCTTTTTCATTTAACACATACATGTAATTCAGATAACAAACCATCTATTTACAAAATAATAAAAAAAAAATTCTAATGGAAAACTAGAGCTGTCGCTGTATGGCAACTAATTATGCCCACGCTAAGTGAACCCTGAAGCAACATGGCAAGTGCAAATTTCATTATCCCCGGCTTTTGATGAATGCCGGCTTTTGATTGGATGGCAGCCCGTTGGTACAAATCCTATGCACCCGTCTCGTTGTTAAGAATGTTGCTAGTGCCAGTGCCATGGAATTCCTTTGTGATAACGTCACATATTCTATGACGTTAGAAAGTAATAACTGGCGCCAAATACATTATAACCTCAAGAAATCATCAACCCAAATTCAAATCGCCTAAAAACAGCAAAGTCTGAGGTTGGTACCTTAGGTACCATCCTCGACATGGAAAGTGGGGCATTTTCTGCATATTTATCATACTTGTTTTATTGCGCAACACAGATGACGTTGAAATTTCGTACAGATTTACTTCCAAAAATATGCTTTTTCGGTGCAATAAAAGACGAAGCCGGGGATAAATCCGTTACCTACATTTCTACCCGTAGGCATTGGGATTGTACCACCCTTCAGCACCACTGTACAGCCTTCGGCTACGCCTCAGGCTGCACAGAAGTGCTTCAGGGTGGTACAATCTCAATGCCTACAGGTAGAAACGTAGGTAACTGATAGTGTGCGTGGACACAATACAGGTGTTGACACAGTACAAATATGGACACGATGATATACCTCCCCCTTTTTTCCACAAAATATACATGTGAAATTCTCAGCCAAAAAAATCATTTCTATGGATGCCAGGCAACCTTTCTGTAAAGTTTCATCCATTTTTAGACACTCTGAATTTTCCCGCCTTTTTCCAGTTTCCATGGAAACGGCAGCCATTTTGAAAATTTTGAGAACCAAAATCATTTCTATGGATGCTAGGCAACCTTCCTTTAAAGTTTCATCTAATTTGAGGCACTTTGAATTTTCCCGCCTTTTTACCGTTTCCATGGCAACTGCAGCCATTTTGAATATTCCAAAAAATGTGTGTGTGTACATCTACTTATTGTAAGTTAGATTCAATTGAAGCAGTTGGGATTTGGTTGAAATGTGTCTGAAAAACATTAAAAGTTGAGTTTTTTAGTCGTACGGACGGACAAACGAACGGACAGACAAGGGTAAAACAATATGCCCCCGACTTTTAGTCGCCGGGGCATAAAAATGTTCATTTCTATTGAGCAAATATTGCCTTTGAATATTTTATCCCAAGCATTCTTTGTAAATTCAGGTGAAAAAAAATCCTAAAAAAAGGAAACTTGGACCTTAATTCAATAAACAAGCTTTTCACTGCAAAATTCAGCCTGGTATGGTGCATGGAGGTCTTAAATTGTGGCAGTTTATGTATTACTACAAAGTTTATCAAAGGCTAAAATTCTTAATGCTAATTGGTAAACAGGGGTTGGTTTATGAATAAATTGTCAACTTGCCCATCAGAAAGTCACCAATAAATATTCCTTGCCCTTCCACAATTAGGCCTTTTCCATTAAAATGCATGTACCAGGGTCGGAAGACAATTTTCTGCTACCCCCACAACCAAGGGTAATGGATAAATATGAGTACATTTTGTATAGCAATAAGATACAAA
>MJUU01013087.1:48560-62945 GCA_002080025.1 Modiolus philippinarum | reverse complement strand
TCAAGCTCCAAATTAGAATTATACCGCCGTCCATTGCCACAAACTTGTATATCATTCTCATCGAGTGAAGGCAAAACTCTTTTCAGAGAAGGACTTTTGTCGGGTCAGACGGATTGTTTCTTTAAATTGGCGTCACAGTTTCGAACACAGGACGAACCAGCATACTGTGGACTAAGTACATTAGTCATGGTACTAAATGCCTTAGAAATCGATCCACAGAGAATTTGGAAAACACCATGGCGGTGGTATCACGAGGATATGTTAGACTGTTGTATATCGCTAAAACTCGCCAAAAAAGAAGGAATAACGTTTAATGAGTTTGTCAGTCTTGCAAAATGTAACGGTTTAGAGACTTCAGCAAATATCTTAGATGAAAAAGATTCTGAAGAATCATTCCGAAATGTAGTTCGTTTATGTACTCTACAAGATGAAGTTTTCCTAGTGGTGTTATATTCTCGGGCTGTTCTTGGTCAAACTGGAGATGGACACTTTTCTCCAATCGGAGGGTACCATCCTGAAAAAGATCTTGTTTTGATTATGGACACAGCAAGATTTAAATACCCACCACACTGGATTCCAGTTTCATTATTATTTGAAGCGATGCAAGGAAAAGGTAAAAAAGGTAATGGCTTATTACGTTTAATCAAGGCTACCTTATCTCCGAAAGCAAAAACAAAACATGTCAGATCACAAAGAAATTTTTAGAATTCTGAAAGAAAGAATATGTTTAATTAATTAATTAATTAATTTATTAATTGATAAATATATCTTTTATTTATTTACATATTATTGTTGACTTTGTGTAGATAGAACGCTACATGATTTGAAGCATGAAGAAAAAAAAAACTACATGTAACAGCAATGACAAGGGCTAATATATCACTGTAAAAATAAGTGTTAATGCTTAACATGTTAAGGTGTTATTTTGTTTACACATATGTTATAATTTAAACACAACAGCGTTAATATTCATTATAAACTACAATACATTGGTGTTTAAGTGTAAAAAGAATTTTAACGGTGTTAAAGAAATTATACCTATGTTCTGTACTTAACATATATTGATATTATCTGTATATGATATGTAAATCTGTCTTTTTATTGAAGTTTCGGAAATTTTTATTTTACAACTTTATTTGATGCATACAAATGGTGAACAGTGCATGAAAAACTACAAGTCTTAAGTTAAGGAAATTGTTAAAATTGTCCAAGAAAAAATCGTAAAAATATAATCAAGACAAAAATGATTAAGATATGAAAACCGTTAAGCAAAAAATCTAGGTTTATTATTTATTTCTAATAACTGGATTTCTTAATCATGACCATCTATTTACCAAAGTAAACACTAACGTTAATCTGCTAACGGCAGTAAGTAACACTTGGCGTTAATAAAATACATGTCATTTTGAAATGCGATATACCGGATGTTTGTGTATTTCCCGCCTGCAGAAGCGTTCTTCGAGATAACAACTGCAATGGCAAAATCTGTTCTGCTTGAAAAAGTGGTAAGTTTTTAATATTTCTTCATCTTATTTTTACTTGTTGTCTACAATTCTAGTGTTGCTTTTCAGTGAATTTCGGAATACGATACTTATCTTTGACTGAAGTCACCAAGATAAGAAATACACTTTATATTTTGTGTAATCATTCACGGCTTGACAGTCGAATGCTTGCATAATTGTAATGAGTATATAGTTCTATTTAACAATTACATATCTTATTAATATCTAAATATTGTTGTAATTTAGATGCTCTGTTTCAAAATTGTAATAATGAGTAACTGTACCCATCAGAATACACAATAAATATATGTGTACTGATTTAACACGGCATGTGTTTAAAAAATAACAGTAGTGTTTTTATTTAAACACATATTATAAATGTAGATAAATGTGATATGCAATCATAATTTTTGTAATATATAGATCTTTGACGAATCCAAGTGGGAGTCCGGGTTGCCCAACCCCTTATCTGGGGAAAAATATATAAATTTCGTGCAGATTTTCGGAGCAAATGACAAAGATGGCAGTAAATCTACCGAAACTCCAAATTCCCTGAACCCGTCGAATCCCCTTTTGCGATGGTTTTAACCACCGGTATCTGTATATAGCTTGCACCCAGTGCATGGTCTTTGGATTATGTAATTACATGTGCATGTATTGATCTGTATTACATATAACAACTCTGTGAAACACAAATGACAATGTTTTATTTTTCTTTCAGAACACTAGAAAAGTTTAAAAAGAAACAGAGTGCAGTATTCCATGATACATTCATTGAATTGATGTATTAGAATAAGAAAAAAAAGGGAAACGGGGAATTAGAAGCATATATTTAGGGACATTTTGGAATACATGTTATATTATACCATAGCCAGACCTTTTAGAGACAGCAATTTTTATAAGAAGTTTGGAGGGAAAAAATTCACACAAGTTGATCTGCTTAATAAATTAAACAAATGGGGGACAGTTTTAGTGTTGACCATGCAGCTGCCAGGAAAAGATGAAGATATCTTTGTGATATTTTTGGACAGTTAATTGTTTTTACAAATTACGTTGATGGAAATAATGCAAACATTAAACGTTCTTGATTGTGGAATATCCTTTTGATAGCAGTACATTATATATATATATATTTGACATCCACCAGTATTCGCAAGTACTTTTACTTTGTTTGTGATATTTTCAACCAAACTATTCAAACTGGAAAACTGGATAAAATTTTCATACTAACTTATTGATAAAAAAAAAGGTGTTAGTTGTTATTTTGATATACAGTTACCGTATTAAAGCATGAAAATTAGATGTTATTATATTCTTCACAATAGTCATTGGAATTTATAATATAGTGATATGAGTGTAATTCTTGTTTATTTGTGGTTTATGCAATATCTGGATTTCTACCTGTAAAGTTCCCGGAAACTGAAAAATATGAATATGCCTGTTTGTAAAAATGATACCGATTAAGTCTTTGTTTAATTTGTTTAGATATTTTTGTGTGTTTACACATATGGGGTCGCCATTTCGACAATGTATGTATCTTCAGAAACATTTTTGAAACACTTAAAAAAATTGATAGTTGTGTATCAGTTTGATGAGATCTTGGGCTGGTATACAGGATGAGTGACCAGCAATTTGTTGATATCTTAGAGTTTGTATAGAGGATGAGTGACCAGCACTTCGTTGAGATCTTGGAGCTTGTATACAGGATGAGTGACCAGCAATTTGTTGACATCTTGGAGCTTGTATACAGGATGAGTGACCAGCAATTTGTTGAGATCTTGTATACAGGATGAGTGAACAGCAATTTCCTGAGATCTTGGGGCTTGTATACAGGATGAGTGACCAGCAATTTGCTGAGATCTTGGGGCTTGTATACAGGATGAGTGACCAGCAATTTGCTGAGATCTTTGGGCTTGTATACAGGATGAACGACCAGCAATTTGCTGAGATCTTGGGGCTTGTATACAGGATGAGTGACCAGCAATTTGTTGACATCTTGGATCTTGTATGCAAGATGAGTGATCGGCATTGTTTGAGTTCTTGGTTTTTGTGTATAGGATTAGTGATCAGCACTTTAAGATCTTTGGGCTTGTATACAGGATGTGTAATCAGCACTTAGTTCATTAATTTTTGTCTTTTAATTCAGCCGATAAAAAAATATTCGAAGCAAATTACTATTTAACACGTGAGCTGTTAAACCTTTAACACTTAACCTATTTTAAACATGTTTAAGTGTTAATTAAGTGTTTCCAGGAGTTTTAACATGTTACATGTTAATAATTTTAACACTTCAACGTGTTAATTTGATATACACTAGTGTTGATATTTTAACACTTTAACATGTTTATCGGTTATACACTGGTGTTTATGTTTTAACACATTAACGTGTATATTAAGTGTTTCCAGGAGGGTGTTAATAATAGTGTTAAATCATTAACACTACTTTTTACAGTGTATTGAAACGTTTGTATGAAAAGCTTTTGGCTGCAATGTACAAATCATATGAGCGAATAGTAAAACATGGTCCAATAGCTTGAACCAACGTTTATTTAATCACATTCTTGTATTTTCTTTTTGAATATATATACATGTAGAAACCCTTGGGTCATCATGTTTTGTTATGATTTAATAGATGGAGAAAGTATATCCGGATTTTATAGTGGGAAAGAAAATTTAGTGTTGAAAATCAGCAATAAATTATCTTTCCAGCCAACTTTTTGCAATAATTTTGTTTGGAGTAAATCAAATGTTACAGGCTAAAGTCTCAGCATAGACAGAGCTTTTGATGTGACCAAACTGATTAGTAAAAGAGTTTCTAATCCCTTTAGTTATATTACTTTCAGATTCTGAAACTTCCCAGGAATAAGATTTTAAGGGCAGTAAATCCGATAAGACTTTGTTCCATCTTCTAAGTCATGTCAGTTTTTTTATGGAACTGTAATTTATTTCCTCTCACATAGTTTTTGTCTCGCCTGCGACGTATGTCGCGAAGGCTAGACATAGCGACCATAGATTCCGTCGTCGGCGTCGGCGTCGTCGGTGTCGTCGTCAACATTTGGTTAACCCAAATGTTAAGGTAATAGGTACGTTAATAGCAAAGTTTCCGGATTTCGATGAAATTTTACATGCAAGTGCATCAAATGAAGCTGAATTCCAAGGTGAAATAAAATCGGTGTAGCTATTTTGAAGTTTGAAATATGAACGATTGAAAAATTAATCAGTTATGTTGTTTGTATATAAAATCCATGTAAAACGTAGAGAAAAATAACATATTAATCGTCTTTAAATTGTGCGTTTATGAAAATTTATCCTACAATTTTTCTATAAAAAGGATATGTTTTAAACAATGAAATTCCCATTTTAATGGTGTAAATTTTATATAGGGTCACCGAATTAATTTCGCCGGTATAAATAGTTGAACATAGAAAAGGCACGCCAAAAAATGGATTTTTTTTTATAAAACCCGCCGTCAAAATAGCGACATCGTCGATAAAAGTTATGATTTTAGGCGTGATTTGAAAGATAAACATCTATCAGCTATCTATACCACGAAAACGAACTCGGTGACACTATAAAAAAAATTATATCAATAAGGCAACATAATCTCAATTTTTTAGAAAAGAAATATATATATATATTCCAATCAAGGTCCCTCAAGAGGCAATTACAAATATATATATATAGTTTGAAACGACGAGAATTTAAAGTGAAAATTAAAATTATTTTACGTTCATTCTAAAGCATATTTATACCGTTCACCGGTAGAGGCGCTTATTCACGTACCTCTCACCTTAAACTTTTTTGAACTCTCTGAAATCTTGCTCAATATCAATGAAATTCTCTATAATATTCAGCTCAACTTCATCATTGAATCCCAAGTATATTTGTGAATATAAAATTCCAATTTTTCTGTATTTGTCCATTTGTTGGACCTAGTTTTTTTTCAATCAATTTTTTTAGCTCACCTGGCTATGCCAGGGCGAGCTTTTGCCATCACTTGGCGTCCGTCGTCCGTCCGTACGTCGTAAACTTTTTTCAAAAATCTTCTCCTCTGAAACCACCGGGCCAATTCAATCCAAACTTGGCCTGGGTCATCACCAGGGTATGTAGTTTAAAAATGTGTTCGGTTAGTCCGAGGACCAAACAACATGGCCGCTGTTACTAAAAATAGAACATAGGGGTAAATTGCTGTTTATGGCAAATAACTCAAAAACCGTTGCAGATATCAAAAATCTGACACAAGTAAAATTGTTCAGAATGACGAGATCTATCTCCCGTGCAATTTTGAAGAAAATCGGAAAACCCGTCTAAGAGTTATAGCCCTTTTCCCATAAAATTTTCAAAATTTATGCGTTTTACATTTTTTATTTCAAAAACTGTAACAGATAGAGGTAAAGTGTAAATTTCAAAAATGTTCAGCATATAAAGATCTACATTCTCTGAAATTTTGAAGAAAATCCAATTGCCAGTGTTGTAGTTATGACTCTTTTTCACCCCCCCCAAAAAAAAAATGTTTCAATGCCATATAGTTATGGGTTATTTCCCTTTAAATTCTGTTTTCAAATCTTCTTTGGTTTACTTTTCTCTTTTAAGTTTTAGAGAAATTCCCTGCTATCACTTTATTAAAAATAATTATTTGTTATATAATCAAGAGCAAATAAACAGCTGCGCCAAGTCGCATGATACGCCCGTCGTCAACCTTCAAAACTTGAAGTGATTTAGGTAAGGGGTTCTCAATTCAGAAGCACCTGTAACTGCCTAATTAAGCTTGATTTCTCTTTAAGAAATTAATCTGCAAAGTTTAAAGTGAGCTGATCAAAGTACTTATCATTTAGAGCTCGACATGTAAAAGATTGTGAGGTCATTACATCCAATACCTCTACAAAGTTTGAAGTGAATTGGCCAAAGGGTTGTCAAGTTAGAGCGCGACATGTAAAAAATTGCCTTAAAATTGACGAATAACGTCCCATAACTTTTGCAAGAAAAAATGGAAATTTCACGAAAAAGTATACAGATCGTGAAGCCATCATATCCAATACCTCTACAAAGTATGAAGTGAATTGACCAAAGGGTTGTCAAGTTAGAGCGCGACATGTAAAAAATTGCCTTAAAATTGACGAATAATATCCCATAACTCTTGCAAGAAAAATGGAAATTTCACGAAAAAGTATACAGATCGTGAGGCCATCATATCCAATACCTCTACAAAGTTTGAAGTGAATTGGCCAAAGGGTTGTCAAGTTAGAGCGCGACATATGAAACGGACGGACAGACGGACGGACGGAAGGACAGACGGACGGACAGACGGACGGACGGACGGACGGACAATAGTACATACTTTTAGACGGGCGTATAGAAAGTATTTTTGTACAAATTTTTACATTTTTTTGCGAAAATTCTTTAATAAATTATACTTATTCCACAGTTTAATAATAATAATTGTATATAACTGTATATTGTATCATTTAGTTATGATTGTTTTCCCACAATGCAAATACCTGTCCCATCCCCCTAGCCCGAAATACCTTAAGAAAAAAAAATCTCTCTCAGTTAATATTGAAGTAGCATCTAAACTTCATTTATAATTGACCTGCATGGCTATGCCATGGTGATCTTCTTGCCATCACTGTGTCAGTGGTCCGTCCATCCTAAACTTTTCATTCAACATCTTCTTCTCTGAAACCATTGGCCAATTGGAACCAAACTTGGGCACAATGGTCCTTAGGTGGCCCCTTTTAAAAAAATATGTCTGGCAAGTCCGTATCATATCCAAGATGGCCTCCAGCAGGGAACGCGGTTTAACATTGGACCCTATGGGAAAGCATTCAAAGATTTTCTCTGAAACTACTGCGCCAATTGGAACCAAACTTGGTCACAATAGTCCTTCGGTGGTCCCCTTTAAAAATTGTGTCCGGCAAGTCTGCACGTCATCCAAGATGGCCGCCAGCGGGGAACTTTGTCCAAAATTGGACAATATTACAAAAATCTTCTCCTCTGAAAATACTGGGCCAATTGGAACCAAACATAGTCACAATGGTCCATAGGTGGCCCCTTTTAAAAATGTGTTCAGCAAGTCCACATCATATCCTAGATGGCCGCCAGGAGGGAACATGTTTTTAACATTGGACCCTATAGGGAAACATATTCAAAGATCTTCTCCTCTGAAAGTACATGGCCAATTTGAATCATACTTAGTCACAATGGTCCTTACTTGGTCCCCTTCATAAAATGAGTCTGGATGTCCGCATAGCATCCAAGATGGCAGTCAGCGGGAAACATTGTTTCCCATGGGAAATCCCTCTGAAAATACTATGCCAATTGGAACCAAAGTGAGGCACAATGATCCTTACATGGTCTTCTTCAAGAAAGGTGACAGTTGGTCTACGCCCCATCAAAAATAGCTGCCAGTGGGGAACATAGTTTAATTTTGGATCATATAACATCAACAAACTTCAAAATGAGACCCTTAAACAGTCAATAAACAGATTTGAAAACGAGAACCTTAAACGTTGTGATTATTTTGACTTATTGTGTCAGCCATGACCCAGGTGAGCGATACAGGCTCTTGAGAGCCTCTTGTTGTTTCCACTATATCTCAGCACCTACATGCTATAGACAGATGGTCATTGGTAAGTGGTTACATCTTTAGTAGTTTCTAACATCCATACCAGAATTATGTCACCTTGACCTATATCTTCAGCTTTATTGAATTTTGCTAAATTTTCTATTTAGGTCCATAGATCAACATTTATACAATTTGACTAAATTTGCACTTCGGTCCATAATATCAACAATGTTTAAACAAACTGGAACTTATGAAAAAAGTATGGCCAATAAGGCGTGATTTTTTTCCTATGTTGGGTCATTTTCAGAATATGCTCAAATGTTGTCGAAAATCGTTTAGGGTGACCTCTGGTATGTGTACTTATTAGAAATAGAAATAATATATGCCAGCCTTGTATTTTTTCTGACTTATTGGCAGTCGAACATGGCTGTAAATAGCCTTTTGTGTCAATTTCAGCTATTTTACAGTGTTAGAGAAGATGGTATTACTCAAAGGACAGACGGACGGACATAGCCTTTTGTGTCAATTTCAGCTATTTTACAGTGTTAGAGAAGATGGTATTACTGAAAGGACACCGATAACCAAAACCAAATTTTTTGCTGCGAACGTATAAACATTTGTCCTTCCAAATGGCAATAAGTTTATTTTGGTTCTTGAGGTCCTATGCAACGAATTTGAACAAAAACCTACAAAAATTGTCAAAATATGTCAAAATTGCATACAAGTGGCAAGCTCAGTGACTAAAACTTTTATCTAAATGTACGGAAATGCTTTTGATAACAGATGATCTCTTAAAGCAGAATTGTTGCATATAGTCTATAGATAAGCAATAAACTTTCAGGATTTTATTGATTGGTAAATTTCCTGAAAATGTCCAAGACTAACAATTTTCGAAATTGTTGCATACAATCAAATATTTTAGCAATTTTTCATACCAGACCAGAGCTCCAGATAAGGATTGACCAATTGGGTAATTTCACTCTTACTTTTGTAATCAATTGGGTGATAAACATTTTCTAAGTTTCTAAGATAAAGCAATGTATGTTCACCCCTTACAGTTAAAATGAATTGGGTTTTCACCCCTTAGAGCTGCAGTATATTGGGTTTTTTATATCATTATTATTAGAATTGTCATAATCTATCAAAAGGACCAATCCCAAGGCTATAGAGTGTAAACATGCATCATTGAAAAAGGTCAGGTTGTCCATGCATATTAAGTAATCAATTCAAATAAAATATAAGTAAAAGAAGAAAGACTTTAAGAAGGAATTGACCACTACGGCACCGAGTTTTGACTGCCACTGGTAAATGGGCAGGGGTACACGAAGATCATAGCCATCTTTACGCCCCCTTCCCCAATGGGCAATGGGTCTTCTCTTGTACGAGAAATATAGAAGGGTTTTATACTTAATGGAGAGCTCAGCTTTTGTCTACAAATATATATGTGCAGGCATTCCTTTGTAGAGACTCTCCTATGTATTTACTCCATATCCTTTCATTGTTTATTTTCGTATTATGATCAGAAACGCCACGCTCCATGCAGTATAAATACCCGTTCTATTTTGTCTTAAGAGAGCAGAGTCATTTGGACTCGTATAGAAGGCTAAATTTCCTGCCCCTGCCCATTTTTCCCATTTTGCAGTGGCAATCAAAACTCGTTGTCCCGGTTGTCCCGTTTCTTTCTTCTCTTTCATATTTTTTGAATTGATTAACTTGTTCAAAATACTCCAAAATGCATATCAACGACAGTCATTTTCACGTCACGACTACAAATACAATTGACTGGTTTTAAAACATAATTAATCACGTTTTAAGAGTAAAGATTAATTGATGACCACACGATGCACGTGCATTTCTTTTAGCATGAATGACTGAATTCACAAAGTACCACGGCTGTTCTAAAATTCCACTTGTATTAAAACTGAATGTAAAAGATTGATTATTTATTGCATTAAAGGATTTGTGGCGAAGTTCAGAATCGAAATATGAATACACATATTGCATCTTGCACGTTGGATGTAATAGCTCTTTATTTTTCTTTTACTACAAGTGGCTCATAAGCTTATGAATAAGAACAAATAATCTGTTATAAAACATTTAAAATATGGATATTTTAAAATCGAAGCGGGTATAAGCGTGAAATGTTTGTATTTCTGATTTATATGACTGTTTAGTTATGTTATTTTGAAGCCAAAAAAGAAAAGTAAAGGAATAAAACTCATATTTATAATTTAATTAACATTGAAAATTACAAAATTTATTTTCAAATCGTAGAGCATGATTTGCAACTTAGTTAAGATTTCATAACAACACATTCGTTGCTAGGTTACGGTTATGTCAATTTCAGTTCCAAGTCTTAAATTTAGTAACTGTTGTAAATTTCTATTAGTGTGATTATTTGATGTGGATGCTTGGGTGATTTATTATTTAAAAAACTTTATTTACACAAAATAAATTGAATATTGAGTGAATGAAATATGAAATTGTACTTTACGAATGTCCTTTTGTAAAAAAAGATATACGCATATGCTAAAAAATATTGTTGGAATGAGAACATAGCTTTGTTTCCAAAGCGGAAGAAGAGACTCATATTAGAATATTTATTAGAATAGGTCTTTTGGTCTAGAAAAGTAACTAAGGACATAAATTAATAAAAGTGCAATGAACATGTTCAAATGTAAATACGGAAAGCAACAACGAAAATCGAGCAGGTAGTGAGTGATTCTACAAGGAAAAAAAAGAAATCTATTTGTAAAGTTATTTTTTATTGAATAATTTTTTTATCTTAATATGATAACCTATAACACTATTACAGTAAAATTGTATAATTAGTTATTATACATAATTACTGAAATTTCAGTAAATATGTATAATTACTAAAGCCCATAGGAATTATACATAATTCCTAATTCTGTCCAGTAATTATGCATAATTACTGAACTTTCTTTGAGTTTTTATACAAATTTACTGATTTGATTTCAGTAAATTTGTATAAACATTTGAAATAAATATATCACAAGATATAGTCATTTTATTTACCTTTTTTATCGGAACTGTTGCATGTACCCTGTCGAAAATTATTTTTTAAAAATGCACATTTTTTTCTTGGCAAAGTAAAGATTTAAGAATACTATTATCCATAAGTCTCTAATATGGGGAAATTTTAGAAAATAAATAATTATTCTTCTAAAATATGCAAAGTACCTTTAATTAAAAACTTTTCTCATTTATTTTGCTAAGTCTGTCACAGGCACTCGAAAAAAAAACAATATTTCAGGGGCGCAAGACTTTTCTGTTAATGTGTTTTGGGCATTTTCCACTGTTTGTTAAGTGTTTTAAGTGAAACAAATTAGTTGTTACCTGTTTTTGGATCATTTGGTTCTATTATAAATTTCACTTCGAGAGAAATGAAAAATTATGCTTGCTGTTTATCATAAAATTGTGTTACTTGTTTTGTGGCTGTTACGATGGATTTAACATAACTAATAACTGTTATGGAGAAAAATGAAGATTATTTGCCCTACCCCTTCCATATTATAAGTAACTTTTTAAGGTCTCGACAACCATTATAAACATTGCAATAGACTTTTTTTACTTTTCTCAACGAAAGCTCAAAGAAACTAAATTTACAGTAACTCCGTATTTTGTTATAAATACTCAATATAATGAAATCTGAAATATTGTATCTGAATATCTTCTTGAAATCTACAGATTATGCCTTCATATATATGATTTTTCAGCATTTCAGCAAACAGGCAATATGATTTGAACTACTAAAATGACAGATGCTTAACTTCTACTTATAAGTCCATACTTGGTTCAAAATTAAACACAGAATTAGAAAAGGAACGTTGCACAAAATTACATGTATTGAAAGTTCAAAATATCAACTTTTGAACAAATTTTCGATCGGAAATTTTCACAAAATATTTCTAATTTCTAGAACAGAACATTACATGTATTGAAATTGGTTAATAACAGGTGTTTAACTTCCATTTATTAGTCTATACTTGGTTCAGAATTAAACACAGAATTGGAAAAGCAACGTTGCACAAAATTACATGTATTGAAAGTTCAAAATATCAACTTTTGAACAAACTTTGGATAGGTATTTTTCACAAAATATTTCTAATTTCTAGAACAGGACATTTCGATGAGACCAACTCATCTGTAGAATACATTTTACTGCAATTGGGTGATTTTGTGACTCTATTGCCACCCTAGTCCGTCAACACATGCTCTGCCCTTTGCTTATCTCAGCTTTACTTTTAAGCCTGTATTGTCCAGGTTTTAAGTATATTTAGATTACTTGTCTCCGAAATAAGTTGATATTATCTGCACTGGAAAGACATAAGTTGTCACATTGGCAATTTGTTTAATGCAAATTTTGCAGTTTGGTATTTTCTCATTTAAACCAACTCTAACAGAGACAGAAGACAAACATATGAAGAAACTGTGAGCAAAGCTCACAAAAACATGCCCCAACTCATCCATTTGATTCCAGATGTAAATAAAATCACAAAAAAAAAATCAAGTCAAATCAAAATTTTAGATAGCTGGTTGCACCATGGCAATATGTACTGAACATTCTGTGAATGTTTCATTGAATTTCACCGCGTGGTCTAGGAGAAGTTGCCACAAAGTATGTACCCTAATAACGAACGGAAGGATGAACAAACTGACAAAGGAATTCCATGTTCACTATATACCACCCGCTAAATCAGGGGTAAAACAATAAAGGATTTATTCAATTGCATGCCCCCGCTCCCCCATTTGATTCCAGATGTTAAAATAATCACCCCAAAAAAAACTTCAAAAAATTCTCCCATGGGACACGGATGCCATACTGATATCTCTAAAAACAGGAAGTAGATGAGTGACAGACTTGAAAAGGGGAGACACAGTACAACTCATCATACCAAAGCTTCAGACCAAATATCAAATCATTCCTGCATACGCAAGCTGAGAATCCTTGATGAAAATTTCAGACGTACGTACAGACGTACGGACGTACGTAAAAGGTAAAACTTAATGCCCCCGTCGCCTCCAACTAGGAGGATTTGTCGCCACAAAGTAGTACCCTATGACGGACGGAATAACGAATGGACGGACGAATGAACGGACACCATGATCACTATATACCACCTGCTAAAGCGGGGGTATAACAATAAAAGCTTTGTTCCATTGCTTGTTTTACCATGTATTTGTAGTGACTTTGTCTCGTATGCATTTACTCTATATTCCTTCATTGATTATCTATGTGGAAAAGCTGAAGAAATGACAAAAACAGGTGAAGTTCTAGCCAACCTTGTAACGACTAAAGGAGATGGTCCTGTGAAATACATGTACAGTGTTTTATATTTCAATTTCATATACATAAATATATTTGTTATTTTATCTTATATTTTGAATTGAACAGGCATGAGTTGTCTAAATGGCCATATGTACAAAATAATTCCAAAGTGATATAGGTATCAGTTTGTTATTTGAACCATTGAATTTTTATCAAACTAAACAATAGAGTTATAAAATGCCTTTTAATAACACTTCAGTTATTATACATAATCAGTCCTGCTTAGAATTTCAGTAATTATGTATAATTCCCGAAAAATTCAGTAATTATATATAATTTCTAAACAGGCTAGTTATTATACATATTTACTGAAATTTTCAGTAATTATGTATAATTCCTAATTATACATTTTTACTGTAACACTTAATACGAATCTCGGATGACTTACATGCAAGGGTTTTTAACCATGGCAAATACATGTATGTATTCAGAAACTAACATTCTTTTATTGTACATTTTATAAGTTAAGTAATTAAAAAGATCAATCAAAAGTTGCACTTTATTTTACGAAAATTTAGAAAAAACGTAGTAACGATTAAAAAATATTGTCGAGGACTTAAAAGAGACTTGAAAGTAACAGGCGGGTCCCTTTTTCTGAAAATGCGTAAAAATCACATAAAAATTGTCTAAACTTATATCACAATTTGCATTTTTATCAAATACAGGTGCAGATCTAGACAATTTAAATGGGGTAGGGCGAGTTAAAAAAATTGGGCCTGGTCAATTATTCTCGACAATACAATTTGTGTCCGAAACCTACTGTAGATGTGCTTTTATTCGTGGACACCAATTTTCGTGGTTTTCATAAAAATTGCTGTTTCGTGGGAACTTAAATTGTGGTTTCAAATTCTACGCGCAAATCTCTAAGGAAAAAATGCATTTCGTTGGGAACTTAATTTCGTGGTTTTAGCGAACCACGAAAATTGGAACCCCACGAATAATAGTACTTTCACAGTATTTCCTTT
>MJUU01013083.1:4920-17707 GCA_002080025.1 Modiolus philippinarum | reverse complement strand
TCTAAGGTACATTATATGCAAGATAGTCTTTCGGGCTGGAAACAACTTCGAACACGTTCGTGGATGTTTCGGCCGTCATTAGTTGTTCATTTTTGGCAAATATGTATGAAAATTAACAGTTGTAACTTCTTCCTATGTTGGTGTTTTTTTTTTAATTTCGGATTGACCAGGGATGTAGATAACAAGAAGGATAGGAAACGAAGTCGGAGATCAAAAGTAGGGAGAAGTCGGAAGTTTAAAAAATCCACTGATCAGAGGTCCGGGACTTGCCTATTTCGCTTTCGGACCAGTATTTCCGTAATTTTTTTTATCGTAGTGATAAAATATAGGTATCAATGCAACCGCGACAACACAAAGATATAAGAAAACAAAATTTAAGCTGCAAAAAAATTGCCGTAAGAAACACGCCACATTTTCGTTAAAATACTAGGGTACCAGAAAAAAATATGTAAGTTGGTAAATAAGTGTGAAAATACGCAATTCTAGCATGCATTTTGTTTTGTAGTAATTCGCTTTTTTTTTGTAGCCAAGTAGTATGGTAATTTAAGTAAAAGTAACAAGGTGAATCCAGTATACCCCGCTTTCTAGCGAGTGGGGGTATAATATCTGATGTGGAGTAAAGGAGCACTACATATGTGTACTATGTAATTAAAAAGAAGGACAGAAGTTCATTGAAGAAATGTACATTTTAGAAAGCCGAACATTAAAGAGCAAGAAAGGGAACTACAACATCATAACTAATATTGATTTGAGAACCGCAATAAATGTGAAGGATCAATCAAAGGTGAATAAATTCAATTTTTTTTCAAAGTTGGGCTATCACTTTTTGATTGACTGATTAGTTAAAGTGTAACGTCCAATGAGCAATATTTCATTTATATCAGGACGAGAACAAGTTAGTCAATTAAACAAATACAAGTAAGAGAAGAAAGAAACAAAGGTGGAAGGGACAACCGGGACGAGTTCGGATTGGCACTGGAAAATGGCAGGAATGGATAGGGGCAGGAAATTTAGCCTTCTATACGAGTCCCAGTGACTCTGCTCTCTTTAGACACACGAACAAAAAATTCATCAATCTAAAATTGTCAGTACCAGAAAGAATTAAAAGAGGAAGGGACAACCGGGGCAACAACTTTTTATTGCCACTGGAAAATGGGAGAAATGGGTAGGGGCAGGAAATTTAGCCTACTATACGACCCCAAATGTGTCTAGAAGGGGTCTTTATACTGTATGGAGCGTGGCGTTTCTCCACTTAGTTTGACTACAATGGTTTCTGGTCAGGCTTCCGTATTATGACCTGACTACCCCGCAAAGACAGGGTATTCCGCTATCCACCGCCTTGGGACGCGCCCAGCAGCTCTGTAGCCAAAGCCCCTAAAAACGGAATCAGGTGACGGGTACAGTTAATAGATAAATTGCTATATTATCGTTTTAACTACACAGTCATAACTTTTGAGCATTGAATCAAATATGCAGATGACAACTTGGCTTCTAGTTATGGTGCATTTGTTTACTGCTGTAAATTCTGGACTACTTACATTTCGTATGTTGACAAAGTTCCTCACACCAATATTCAGTCCAGAAGGAACAAACAGGAGAAAAGAAGTAAATAATGTTTATTCCAAATTTATCAATATTTACGGGGAAGAAGCATTGAGTTATTAGAACTTTGTGAGTTATCTTTTAGCATTTGTCATGACGTTGTGTCAGTTTTGGGACTTTGCAAACTTTTCCATTATTTTCCCTTGTGAATTTACTTGACCAGTAAGAATTAAATTTTGAGGAATTGCTCCTTCAGATATTTAAAACAAACGTATGGCTCTCATTACTAAAATTGTACGTCTTTTTTCTCAAGTCTCCATGCAATTCCAAACCGGAGATACTAGTATGCACGTTTTAGAAATATGTTACAGATAATATAATTGCAGTTTTGGTGTTCCCTATTAGTTCGGTTCATTCCCATTTATCCAACTTTCTAATAAAATATACATTACAGGAAAAAATTTTAAAGTTGAATAAATGGGAAAAGGTAATATTACTAAAACAACAAACACTTATTAGAGCAAGTGTCCAGAAAATTAAGCCCATGTGAAAATAAAGACTTTATTGTATTTATTTTATGTATAGCCTGTAGTGAAATTGCAGGAATCACTTTTTTTTTTATCAACCACCATTTTTAAACTTTTCTTCTTTTCTTATTTTTTTTTTTTTTTTTTTTTTTTTTTTTTTTNNNTTTTAGCTCATTTTTGTTTTTCTTTCTTTGATTGTTGTTGATTTAATTCTTATTTGGCAAAGCTGCCTTTATGGACATCTTTTACTAAATATTAATACAAAAAATCATTTTGTCTTTATTTCAGACTTTTTGGACACTAGATCATAACTATGTATTTGCTCTATTAATGTGTCCTTATTTCAGGGAGAGACAATAGCGTATACATTGTTTTTAACTTATTGAAATTGTGAAATACTTTTCTATATATTAGGCAAAATAACTTTTATTTTTATTGTAGGGTTTTCCTGTTGTTTTAGACCAATGTTCCTCTGCACATTAGGTCTTAAGAGAGGGGGAGTGTGACTGTTGTCACTGTCGTTTGCCTTCGTTTTTATTTTGGTTTGGTAATTTATTTTCTATTGATGAGAAAAGGTAGTCAAGGACGTTAAACACCTCCCAGTTAGTTATTTATGGTCCGACTTCCTATGTCGATGGCCCGTATTGGTTTGATGTCCCTTATACTATAATTAACTCAAGTATCGTTTTCGATAAGTATATCGATAAGTGTAAAATGCATGCATAATATAGTAAATTCAACTTGAAGCAAATGGAATGCTATAGCTAGATTTTGGCTAACATCATTTGACGTGAAATATGGAACGGAATTTTTCTTGTGTACGTGTTTCGAAATTAAGGGCCTCTCCATACCCAATATGTCGAAGTACTATAGAAACTTATTAGATTCCTAGGCTGATTTCCGAAGTTACTAAAAACCTTCCACACATGATGAAATTTTAAATGCAAATCTTTCTGGTAATCATATTCTAAAATTTAAAGGACGAGCATTATATTTCGAAATTTTTTTCAAAAAATGGCTTTAAGAAGGTAGGAGATATTTGGGATGCAGATAGAAATACTTTCCGGTCCTGTATTTTAACTCTCTAAATGATAAAAGGAATTGGATTTCTCAATTAAGTCAGCATAAGACTACCTTTAGTGACGTTCATTTAAAACTACTACAGAATATGAATATTCAAAACAAGACGATTAAACACCAAATACCTTTTGAAATAAACGATGAATTCAAATTCGTTAAAAACGAAAAGATACTTGCAACAAAAAAATATTAAATCACAAGACATCCAGTGCTTATATGATTTCGGTCTGTGTCCTAATTGCGGAAGCAAATGGGACACACGCTTTAGTAAGAAAATTAAGTGGGACAAAACCTGGAAATCTAATCGTTTTAATCTAAGTAATTGGAAGGCAA
Source organism: Modiolus philippinarum (assembly GCA_002080025.1). NCBI lineage: Eukaryota > Metazoa > Mollusca > Bivalvia > Mytilida > Modiolidae > Modiolus > Modiolus philippinarum. Next base: position 14,225 of record MJUU01013083.1, on the reverse strand, counting down.
GAGATCACTAGAAAATTATACATTATATAATTTACACTGAGGATCTAATAGATCAGACGGGAAATGTCATTTTTATAATGAGATTGAAACCTTGGAGCACCTCTTTGCTCACTGTGAAATAATTAAAGATATCTGGCTAAATATTTGCAATAGAATAGGTGTTTTATATGCGACTGCAAATATAGATCGCATGAAAAATACGGTTGAAATATTATTTTGGGAACATGCAGCCTAAATTTGAAAATGATATTTTCAACTACTTTGTTTATCATTTCTTCATATAATGAGATAGTAACTTTTCCAGTTTCGTCAGCTATTATTGCCTCTTTTTTTCTTACTGTTGTCCGAACATGTTCACTTGGATACGTTCAATGGTTGTAAAAGACAGGACCTTGGCCAAGATATCGTACTGAAAAAAAAAAACAATAAATATATCAATGATATAGTAGAAAATTTTCATAAAATTCACAAGCACTTTTTGTCAGTACAACTCGAGTTTTCAAATTTAAACATGTTTACTAAGTTTGAATAACTTGTATGTTATCTTCAAACATAACAAATAAATTGATAATTGCAAGATATAAAATACAAATTTTACTTTTTTTTTTATTCCAGTTGGTTACTTGAATTGTAATTTGTTGATTTTATTTCAATGAATGTTCAGTGAAATATGTAAGGGACTGAAACTGCACCTTTTCATAAGCTCAACTGGCTATGCCAGGGTGAGCTTTTGCCATCACTTGGCGTCCGTCCGTTGTAAACTTTTTTTTTCAAAAATCGTCTCCTCTGAAACCACCGGGCCAATTTAACCCAAACTTGGGTCACCACCAGTGTATGTAGTTTTAAAAATGTGTTCGGTTAGTCCCCGGACCAGACAACATGGCCGCTGTTACTTACAAGATGTGTTTTGTGAAACACTTATGACCCCGGATAGAAGTAAAGAAGAAACATTTAGCAATTTGAACAATGAATGTCCTTCTTACAAAATAATTTGTAGAAATAAATTCTTGTATCAACAGAAAAGTTTAATCACATCAAATGATGATTGCAATTGGATGCAAACACAGAAGACACCCATATGAACCCTTCCAATCATAATCCAAGCATTATTAAGAAACAATTTTCACCCCCCCCCCTTTTTGGAACATTTATAGCCAACTCATTGTGTTCTGTTTATCAGTGTTATCAGTACTTTGATTACAACAGGGATCATCAATAATGGTTCACCAAAGTGGAGGAATACACAGAAGAGAAGAAATGAAATAATAGATATTTTAGTAACATCCCTCATCCTTGATACATAAATACATGTAAACGAAAGTGAATAAATTAAGAAAATATGCTGAATGATTTAAAAAATCTTTTTGACAAAAAAAATTCTATAGATATCAAGAAACATTTTATCATAAATGAGTTTAATTTCTATATACATATAAAATAAAACAAAATTTAATTTCATTTTTGGTGAAATTTTACCGGACAGTCACATTCATTGATACGAGCAAAAATAATTGTTAGATATTGTTCGAATTTCTTCAGAGACTCGTAAAAGATCATGAAATAAAAGATCTATCAGTCTCTACATATATTGATGATGTTCTTTCCATCAATAATGCATCTGTTGCTAAATGGACCCCATTAATGTATCCTCTAGAATTAGAGATAAAGGAAACGACAGAAACCACCATAAATACATCTTTTGGACTTACAGCTGGAATCTGACGAAAATGGTCATCTCAGAACTAAACTTTGCGATACAAGGGACGATTTCAATTTCAAAATTATCAATTTCCCTAACATGGACAGTTTTATTCAAGCTTCTCCTGCTTACGGAGTGTATAGTTCACAACTGATTCATTACTCGAGAGCTAGCACAAATTATATCTTTCTCGTTTGACATAGTTATCACCGCGACCGCATACCAAATCAAGGCTTCAAAAAATTCCGCTTCATTCGATCATTAAAAAGTCCCTTGTGGAAAATTTCAAGTTTCGCTCCAATCTGATTCAATATTCTTTCTTTACTTAATACTCGAATGACCATTTCTTGTAACTGTTTACGAAATTTCAATGGAAATTGCTGTTGAGTTGCTACTATATCTATATATAATAAACATGGGGAAAAGTATTACCGATACTGTTCAGTTGTCTAATAGCGGTAAATCGCTATAAACTGCTACCAAACAGTGAGAATTTCTACCTCCTAGCGGGGAAATGTAACCTGAAATTGTTAAATTTTCACGTATTGATAACCCGCTATTTAGCAACTTTTTCTTACAGATAGATCCATTTTCACGTTTTCGTGTATGATTTTCTCGCAATCAGGTAACATATTACCGCTACTGTTTAGTTACCTAATAGTGGGAAAATCGCTTCCAAAATGCTACCTGCTGGCGAGAAAATGTTACTACCAAACGGGAAAATGTTACTTTAAATCGCGAAAGTTCTACCGCTTATAACCCCTCTCTATTAAGTATAATTTATCCTACAGAAAGATACACTTTCTTGGAACAAGATGAAATATTACCGCTACTTTGTATTTACACTACAACGGAAAATAAAAACTCTTTCCAACCAGAGGGAAAGTGTTACCTAAAATCGTGAAAGTATAACCTTATAATAACGGAATCAAATATACCGCCGCTAAGTAACTTTTCAAGGTCTCTAGGTAATCATTAAATTAGTTTCACAGTTTGAGGTAACAGTTTCCTGTCGATTATGTTTATCAATAAATTAAAAAATAAAAACTATATAATTGAAATAGTTTTTTTTTATTTGATAACAAATTCTGAACTTGAGACTTCTTTTATAAAGCAGTGCAAAGGCTGAATAAACTTTCTTTAAGGAAGGGTTTTTTGGTAATTTTTGATGTTTATAAGTAACCGATCAATGCATGCAATAATTAATGTATATGCAACCGATCATTAAACGTAGCTGATTACAAATTAAAGAAATGTATAAGTAATGAAATAATATAATGGGGATCCCTCTTTATCTTGTGCTATTATTTGAATTCATTATATTATGTTTCAGTGAAACCGTAATCTTTAAAACAAAAGTTTTGCTTAATTTAACATACCCTTGATTCACAATGTTTTGTAAAATTTTAGATCAGTCCCAGAGGCCCCTCCCCGCCTCCTAATGTTATTGGACATGATCAGAGCACGAACAGATTTAAAAGAGGAGAAGTGCACCTTTCAAATACTGCAGATATTAGCGACAACCAGATAAGGACGCTTAAAAAGGAATAACCCACAAAAGGAATGTTTAGTAGGTGATAATTTGTAATATCTACAGTAATGACACGAATCTCCAAATCAATGTTTAGAGTATCTTATTTTGGAGCATTATAAATTTTGGTGTGTTTAATTTTGGAGTTTGGAAACGCCAAAATAAAACAACATCCAACATTTCCAGATTTACGGTAACGCCGTAAAAAGATAACTGTTTTGTGGATAAAAGAATACTCAAAAGGGGCTACACTCTAGCGATATTAATATGAAAGTGCTTCCCAGCATTTGGGCTTGGCTTTCGGGAAAATTCAAGATGTTATAGACAGAGATAGTTACAAATGTAATGGATTTCTGCCTGTGACAACAAAGAAAATTTCACATAAAAAAATATGACTACTAAAACAAGTTTCACACTGAATTGATTAGACAGTTTAAGTACATTTTGCTTGTCACCCGACATATACTCTTGAAAGTATTGAAGGCTTTCCACCCCTCGGGGTCGAGGTAAGTAGCAGACAACACAAAAAATACATTTGCAGTATTTAAGTCTCAAGCCGTAATTATATATTTTTAACTTTGCTTAATCATAGAATTTACCAAGATTCTAGGAGATAAGAGTTCTGCACAGGCAATTTCCCAATATATGTCTCTTCATGTAGATAGATTCGAAACAATGTGAATAGCTCGAAAAACCTGAACGGCTAATTGAAGACTCTCAACAACCATGTAAGTTCCTCGGAGGAGAGGTGTATCCATTAATCAATTGTCATAACTGCAGCTGTATGTCCCTTATATTAGTCTATGGTAAGGGATAAATGCAGCGCCAGAAAAGAAAAAAAAAGATTAACGGATATACATTTCTTCTGCGATACTTCATTGGTGCAAAGCTGTGTTCTTGTATGATTTCCTTTTTATCTTTTTGTTTATTAATTCTCTGTCACATTTAATTTGTATCTCTATGTGGTTTATGATTTTATGTACACTTCAAAACATAAGTTGTCTAAATAAGTCATTTATCCATCAGTTTTCAAACATCTCTGAGTTTATGGTCTTCCAAACGTTTAGATTTTATCTGCACTGATGAGACATAAGTTGTCGAAATGCGCATATGCAGAAAGTAAATTCACAGTGACTTCGGTATTTAGTTATTTGAAAAAACAAGAGCTGTCGCCGAATGGCAGCCAGTTATACCACCGCTCATTGAACCCTGAATCAATATGGCAATGCTAAGTTAAGTATGTGTGGACACAATATAAGCGTGGACAGAGTACAAGTGTGGACACAATACAAGCATTGGCATAGCTGCAATGATAGATTAAGTTACCTTCAAACAGGAAGTAGATGAGATATGGACTTGAAGAGGAAACACGATAAAACTAATCATACTGAAGCTTCAGATCAAACATCAAATCATTACTACATCCACAAGCCGAGATAACCTTGACGGAAAAATTTCAATATATGGCTTTAATGGAAAAAAGACAAAGTTATTGTCAAACAGGAAGTTAATGAGTTACGGACTTGAAAATGGGAGACACGGTACAACTCATCATTCTAAAGCTTCAGACTAAATATCAAATCATTACTACATACACAAGCTTAAAAATCCTTGACAAAAAATTTCAATATTTAGCTATAATGGGAAAAATCAAAGTTATCGTCAAACAGAAAGTAGATGAGTTACGGACTTGAAATGGGGAGACACAATACAACTCATCTTACTAAAGCTTCAGACCAAATATCAAATCATTACTACAGTCGCAAGCTCATAAATCCTTAACGAAAAATTTCAATATATAGCTATAATGGGAAAAATCAAAGATATCGTCAAACAGGAAGTAGATGAGTTACGGACTTGAATACAACTCATCATACTTAAGCTTCAGACCAAATATCAACTCATTACTACATAGACAAGCTGAGAAATCCTTGACGAAATATGTTCCGGACGGACAGACAGACGGACAAGGGTAAAACAGTATACCCCCTCTCCTACGGAGCAGGGGTATAAAAAAAAAAAACGAAAATCCAGTTACTTCTGTGTTGTTGTATTCATTAGTACGTAATGGTGTATGATTAACTTATATGTAATTGTTGGAACATATATGACCAATAAGGAAAACGTTATAGATAGCTAATCAAGTAATATTACGTACAAAGCTATATTTTTCATGCTATTGAAAACAATTGCTTCGATGTTGTTTTAAGTGTTTTGGTTTTTGTATTCTTAGAAATCATCTTCTTTGAACCAAAGATAAAGGACGACATCCTCAGAGGAAGAGAGGAGGCTAAGGAAAGAGAAATGGAATTTAAAGTTGCAACTCGGGAGGGAGCATAAATTAAGGAATTAAATTAACAGGAATATATCACAATCCAAAAACCCATTTTCAATGCCTTTATTGCGAAAAAATTCTCGTTAAATCCCAAAAAGCCCGACAATGTAAACCATGCAAGAAAACACCAAATTTTAAAGACATGACAGTAAGTCAAGAAATTGCTGACATCCAAACCTAAGCCAACAGGAAAGACATGTACTTGCTATATTTGCGACCAGACTGTATCCGCAGCCAATATAGCTAGGCACGTGAGAGAGCTACATAGGAAGAAAAATGTTGGTCAGCTTCCATCACACAGTCCATCGTTATCTTCAACTATTCCTAGAATAGGCAGAGGCAGACCCAAGAAATATAATATAGATAATATATATGTGATACCATGTTGAGTAAAAGTGATGAAAAAGATCATTATCTTACCGTCCATAACACCGACCGTGGTGGAAGTGGCCAGAAAGGGAAGAAGAATAAGAAAAGGGCACCGGTAAAAGGTAAGAAAATTGTTTTTTTTTACATGCAAATTTCACCTTAAATACCACATCTGTAATATTCTCTCCGGAAAAATCCCTTCACGCAGCGTCCAAGTAACTCGTGTTGACCGACAAAAGCTTATGCAAAATTATTTCTGTAAGAAATGTAACTTAAATCTAAGCCCTAATTATGTTTATCGTCATTATGTGAACAAACATAACTGTACTTTAGACTCTAGAAAGCAACATAACGACAACTGTTAATGGTGTAAAATAGCAGTTATTGTGTGAGATACAGACATTCAAAAAATAGACCTCGAATTGAAACTTTGGTTGAGAATTACAGCGTTTTCAACAACCGTAAATTCATAGTTGCCAACCCCAACTTACCAAATCCGGAAGCATGCCAGTGAAAATGCGGAAATAACAATTGTTTTGCGGAATCCAATCCATGAAAATCTTTTGGGACCACCTTAGAAAGGTAATGAAACAAAGCAAAGATACATATATTGTTTTGTTTCATTCAGACGAGTACAATTCAGTTTGAAAAACGTTTTTATATCATGAACAAACCGACGTGGCTGGACATTGTACGTCTGATGACATGTGTCGTTCAATGTTGATTAAATGGTAATCCCCAATGCCGATATCAAACTGCAAATGTTACGTTGTGCAGAGTACAGACCTATATACCAAATTTAGCGCGAAAGAGTAGTCCCAGACGAATAAAAGCGTAGTTTCTAATTTGAAAGAGTAGTTTTTGCCACAGACGCTGATACGTTCATTTCTGTACCCTACACATGTGTGTTGAGGCGGATTTAGTAAATTGCTGCAAAAGAAAAGATAGCATTCTTTTAAGCGTATTTATTGATCTATTGGTTACAGTTTTACATCTATTGATCTATATTTAAGCCATATTAGGACGAACACAGTGTTCTCTGTGACCAATATTGCAGCTTGAATTTGACATGACGACAACAAATTAATCGTTTCAAAAATATTATTATGTATTAGAAGAAAGATAAAAAGGTGGAAGGCACAATCGGGGCAACTAGTATCGATAGCCACTTAAATATAGGAGAAATAGGAAGGGGCAGGATATAAGGCCATCTTTGGAATCCCCTGCGAGTCTGCTCTCGTTATAGAAATATTAAAGGTGTTTAAATACTGCATAGGACGTGGCGTTTATCCATACAGTTTCGCTACAATGATTCAGGCTTTCCGAATTGTGATCTGAATACCACGCTCAGACAGGGCATTTCTCTATTCACGACCTGGGAATGCGCCTGGTGCCTCTGAAGCCGTATCCCTTGAAATCTGCTTCAACATGTTAGTTACCATTTTAAGTCATATTGGCAATACTGGCATGTCGGGTATTTAATTTATTCATTTCTCTGATTTTAACCCCCGGTGAGCAAGTATATATAGCAAGACGCGAACAGGTGAAACATTTCAAAAGAATAAAACGAGCAAAAAAGAAAAAATTAAAGGTGGCTTGCCACGATGAGAGGGGAGAAATGGGTAGGGACAGGAAATTTAGTCTTCTATACGAGGCAAAAAGCCTCTGCTCTACTTATAAAAAAATAGAAGGGGTCTTTATACTGCATGGAAGGTGGCGTCTCTCCAAAGTTTGGCAACAATGGTTCGAGGTCATTCTTTCCATATTTGACCTGACTACAATTTGGGACGCGCTCGGCAGCCTTGTGTTGTGGCCTGAGCTCGTAAAAACCTATTCAGATACAGAGTCAACTAAACCAAGTTAGCTCTGAAAAAATATAAGTAAACGAAGAAAGATATTAAGGTGGAAAGACAACTGGGACAAATTTTGATCGTCACTTTAAAATAGGAGAAATTGGTAGGGGTGGGAAATTTAACCGTTTATTCGATTCCAACAGTCTGCCCTTGTGCGAAATAAAACAGGAGGCTCTGTCCTTATACTAAATGCGGCGTGGTTTCTACTAATTCTGGCTGCAATTATGCACGGTCAGAATTCTCTTATTATAACATGGCTATCCATCATGCGCAGAGCATTTTCCTATCCAACACATGGGGACGTGCCCCGCTGTTCTGTATAGAGCCCCTGAAAACTGATGCTTTACCAGATGGCCCAGAAAATAAACATAAGTAAGTTTTGAATAATATAGTCTGATAAATTTTTAAGGCTATGTCATTATTTGCAACAAGTTTGCACACTGCGTAAAATATAGGCATCCAATGCACTTCGGTAGCCCTAGCAAGGCCCATACAGTTGTGTACAGGTTCTCTAGGAGATTTAAACTTAATACATCTGACACAGGACATATAAAAAGCTAAATTACTTTAATCAAATGAAACATCATTTTCGATGTGTGCCTGCAACATTTTCTTATAGCTAGTCAATTTATTATTTTTAAATTGAAGGGTCAAGCCGGAATGGACAGGCTAAAATCCGGTATGCGGAAACGGCCGTTATATTTCGGAAACATTCCAGGCAATCCGGAAAGGTTGGCAACTAAGTAACCATTCAAACCTGTTCAACAATTGAAGAAAACCGAGAAAAGCTTACGGTTATACACAACCGGTACGAAAAACACTGAAAAATATTTTCAGTTGATATATGCTTTTCTCTAGTGAAAGTGCCTCAACTTTTGCCTTGAATTTTCTGAAGATGATTTTCTTTACACTACTAATAATTCCATTGTAAGTCACTGATCAGAGCAAATATTATGGTAATGTACATGTACGTTAGGTTTTTTTATTTATTTTAATTTCAATAAGATGTGAACATTGTGCCGATTCTGAAGCAGCTAGGAAATGCTTTGACTGTGATTTGAATTACTGAATAGACTGGTCTGCTTTGATTCACAGTAAGGTAAGAATGAATTAAATATATTCTAGAGTTTTATATGTAAAGAATTAATTTTTCCTTGTGTAACAACGGAAGTAGAATACCGAAGGAACAAGGGAAGCGGTGACTACAAAAATCGATTGATTGATTGATTAGTTAGAGTTTAACGTCCAATGAGCAATATTTCAGCTATATCAGGACGAGAACAAGTTAATCAATTCAAAAAAATTGAAAGTATCAGAAGAAAGAAATAAAGGTGGAAGGGACAACCTGGGCAACGACTTTTGACTGCCACTTGAAAATTGGAGAAATGGGTAGGGGCAGGAAATTTAGCCTTCTATACGACACCCAGTGCGTCTGCTCTCTTTAGAGAAATATAGAAGGGGTCTTTATACTGCATGGAGCGTGGCGTTTCTCCACACAGTTTGGCTACAATGGTTCGC
>MJUU01013082.1:28685-42846 GCA_002080025.1 Modiolus philippinarum | reverse complement strand
CCAATGAAATATACTATCAATACATAAGAACCTCGTCAGATGAGAACCAAATGAAATACTATTAATATTTAGGCACCTCGTCAAATGAAATCCTAATAAAATACTAATACTTCATTAGCACCTCGTCAAATGAGACCCCAATGGAATACTATTGAAATATATTATTAATACATAAGCACCTCGTCTAACGAGAGCCCAATTAAATATTAGTACATTAGCACTTGAATAGGCTAAAGCTAAAGGCGAGACGCATGTTCCGAGACCAAAAGGTCACATTAACAGTAGATCAGCACCTCGTCGCACCTAGTCAGCACCTCGTCTATTGAGAATCCATTTATATAGTATTACTAAAGTAGCACCTCGTAGCACCTCGTCGGGCACCTCGTCAGAAGCGAACTGAACGGTGCTTACATACTACTCACACCTCTCCATACATTTGGATATAATGCATAGGAGCATTAGCATTTAAGACTGTATTTGATTCCAAAGTGCATATAGGCTTCAAATAATATTTTAGACAACTAATAAAGAGTTTGGCGTTTACAATTAGTGAATAAATTGTGTTTTGCACACTACCTCGATAATAGGTGCAGGTCAGTTTTATGCGACTTTCTGCATCATTGATAAATGGACACAGGATATTTTTGAAAAACAAGAGGAAATCATCAATTATTCGGGTTTGGACACACACTGATATAGACTTTTCATACCAACAAAGGTTCAATGATTTATTTCCAAATTTATATTTTTACATTTTTGTAATTTTGTTGAAAACTAAGGAGTATCTCCCTCATGCAAAGCTCTGCCCTTAGCTGATTTTGGCTTTACATTTAGATCATATTGGTTATTTGATCTCTATCAGTTTTTACATATCTTTGAGTTATGGTCTTCCAAACGTTTAGATTTTATCTGCACTGAGGAGGCATAACTTGTCGAAAAGCGCATATGCAGAAATTAAATTCACAGTAACTTCGGCAAGTTATTTGTTACCACTGGGTCGATGCCACTGCTGGTGGACTGTTAGTCCCCGAGGGTATTCACCAGCCCAGTAGTCAGTACTTCGGTGCTGACCCGAAAGCCGATTCTATTTGGAACCTTACAATATCTAAATTTTTGTAAATTTTGTTGAAAACTAAGGAGTATCTCCCTCATGAAAAGCTCTGTCCTTAGCTGATTTTGGCTTTACATTTAGATCATATTCGTCAGTATTTGATCTCTATCAGTTTTTACATATCTTTGGGTTATGGTCTTCCAAACGTTTAGATTTTATCTGCACTGAGGAGACATAAGTTGTCGAAATGCGCATATGCAGAAATTAAATTCACAGTAACTTCGGTATTAAGTTATTTTTTACAACCAATACATCGGTAATTACAGGTCGATCTAGGCTGCATGCATCATGAATGGTGATGTTTCTCTTTTGTGAGGCGACGACATAATCCAAATTCTCAAGGAAATATTCAAACAAAAAATCGAGCTTCAAATTTTTCGCGACCGTCAACTTTTTTCAAACAATGACTAGATAAAACTAAAGAGTGATTGAGCGGCAAAAGGGAAGTAACTAGTTATTTTGATACAAACCGGAAGTGGGAATTCCATTTTGTTTTATTATTGATATTTATCATTGAAATAAGATGTACATGTAAACACACTTATAAGAAAAGAAACATGATAAAAGTTGAAACTTGTGTTCTGTCTGTTGTTTTGATTTTGACAGACAGTATTCATACGGTAAGGAAACTGAAAAAAACATCAAATTATCGCCTCAATATCGACTTGTGTAAAAAAAGTTATAAGATCAAACAAAAGAGCGTACCTGTTTTGATAAAGTCTTAATCGATTAACACTTACTTTACAAAAAAGAACAGTGAAAATACACAAAAACCTTTTAACATGTTAAATTTAAGTTGATTTTTAAGTGACCTAAAAGGATCAAGATTATATAACTTACATAATGACCACCACACCTTTTTAACATTTGATGATGACATACCTGCTTACATCCCCTACCTTGTGAAAGTGTCACCCACACAATCATTACAAATTAAGGAATCACCCACAATCAGTCTGTCATTTTCATTATGCCCCAGGGCAGAGTAGGAGACAGTTTCAGTTAGATACAATAACGTTACCCTCAGTCCACTACGTTCCCGTGAGGAACGTAGTGGACTGAGGGTTACGTTATCATATATAAGTTTCTGTGTGTGCCCAATGTGGTCATGATTCGCTATCCAACTCAATGTCAGTGAAAAAAAATTTAAAAAAAATATTATGTGTACCTCAACTTAGAGGAGCCATACAAATACATGTATTTTGTTTCACAACAAAAGGGTAATATTAACCATGCCTGGGAAACTCAATGTGCTCATCCAAAAATGGGCTTCCGGAAATCTGTGATTTACACTTAGTAAGTGCAGCTTGAGAAATCAAAGAATGTCACTACATACAAATGACATACTAGTATAAATTTATAAAATAAGTTTTGTATTGAGGTCACTTGCAGCGGACACCTTTGTGATACTGACTAGGAGTACATGTACACATGTACATACAGGAGACTGAAGGCGTGACCTCAATTATAGTCACATCACTATAATTGAGGTCACACCTTCAGTCTCCGACAAGTAGTTTACTGATTAAATTAAGTTTTGTAAATAGTTTTTTGTTTCATTATATATTTTGTTGTTTTGAAAAAGACTTGGATAGAGTTGAAATATAAACAGTATTTATACTAGTACTATTCACATTGTTCATCATGTTCATACTGAAAGTTTATAAATTAACCACATTGTGTGTATCTGTTTAGATCTAGCACAGTAGGGATTTGGGGTGTTTTTTGCTTTGTTTTATGTTGTTTATATCTCTCTGAATTATACATACATGTACTGGTATAAAGTGGTACATACTTTTGCTACATATACATGTAAACACATTGATGATTTGGGCGCATTACTTTTCCACAATTTTTTAAAATGTTAATTATTACATTTCTGCAAATTAAAAGTTCACGTTTCCGCAAATTTTATGCATTACGTTTCCGAGAATTTACCTTGTAATCGGGTATATACTAGTAGATTTCATAACAATTTAGATATGATTTATAATGATTAAATAAAATTGACAAAAAATATGATCGTCAGCTTTGTGCATGAATGTACTGGGCGGATCCACACTATTTTGTTTTGCCTATTGGGATAAGTTTTAATAAGACTTCACTGATAAATACAATTAAGATTTTGAACATGTTTACCTTCGAATTTGAAATACAAGTATGATTTGAACATAATGGTCAGATATGTTCTCTTTTTAACCCACAAAAATAAAATTCTGAAAAAAGTTTTTAAAAAGTATCAAACAATAAATATTTGTTGGCGTTTCTTTTTAATATTGTATGTAATACTTTTGTACAAAATATACTGCGAATGTCACAAGTTAAAAAGAAAAAAGTTGAACGTTCAAAATTTATTAGATCATGTAGCGGTCGTCTTTATTATTTTTAATTGTATGAACTTAAAGTTGCAAAATATTTAACAAAGGTTAGATATTTCTTTTGCGGAAACGATATTTTTTTTCTGGAAAAGTAATATATATTTTTTGCGGAAAGGTAAACTTTTTTTTTGCGGAAACGTAATATATTTTTTTTTCGGAAACGTAATGCCAATTTGCGGAAATGTAAAACGCCGGACGATTTCACCCCTTTTCCATGATTCAGATAAAGGTCCCTGGGCCCTTCACTCAACAATGAGCATGTCAAAATTGGGAATTGTCTATTGACAAATTCAAAGATAAAAATAGACTTCATAATTCGAAGGACCATGATAATTGCAGAATAATGAATGAATAAATACATGTATACATTGTTCCATTTGTAGTTGGAATGGGTGTAAGCCCCTTTGCCAGTAGGCAAGCAAGGGGACCATATATCCTCACTAGATAGCCTAGCATAGCTCAAACGTTAGATTTTTGAATTTTGATGACTTGCTGGTTGAAGTATGTACTGCAGATTTTTTTTTTAAAGATGAAGCCTGATCATGCTGATTTTGCAGGGCAAAATTTGTGTTAAAAATGACAGTCATTTTGAATTTGAAAATTCAATCATCATATAAGCTTTTGACCAAATATGAAATTATTCATACAAATAGTAACAAAGATAATTCAGATTAAAATTTTCTATCAGACAACACTAGGTATTTGTCGACCATTTTGAAATTTTATTTTTCGATAGATTCCATCCACTATTCATCATTGTTCATACTGGATATTTCTATAGTAGGTTTTATGAGAGTCCTGTGGTTTAAGAGATAATTGACTCTGAGTGTTTGAAGGTACATTTGCAAAATTTGGCAAAAATGTTTTATGCACATCTTATCATGCTGATCCAGCTTTGTGCCAAATATGAAATGATTCTGTCCAGGCATCTCTGAGAATGTGGCCAGACAAATTAATGTTCAGACAAATATCAATATGTCCTCCCAACTACGTTTGGGGCGACGTAATAATCAGCATGATCAGTTACGGTGGTTTTAGTCTAAAACTGTGATTCCACCTTGTGCATGTGCTGAGAATTGGAATGTTGTAAAAATGATTTTGAATAGTTCATTGATAATACATGTAAATAAAATCAAATACGCATCATTTATGCATTTATGTGCAAATATGTCACATTTTTCGAAAAACTCTTATTTTGATAAAGGGAGATAATTCTAAAGAAGTAATAAGGGGAAAATCACATTTTCATAATTTTTTTTCAAAAATATGATCAGTGATCCCATTTTTTTTATTTCATATTTCCAAAGATATTTCTTTAACACAGGTTATACTACTATACATCATGTACATTTTCACTAAAATCTATCGTTTTATTCATATAAAACAAGATGTGTTTGTGAAACACTACAAATGCCCCCAGATTCTGCAGTAAAATATATGAAAATACCCAGTTTCACCCTTTTTTTTACCTCTGTGACCTTGACCTTTGACCTTTTTTTTTGCGATAGATTTACGTTCCTCTTGACAAGACCTATACACTTGCCAAGTATTGAAAGTCTATCTCACATAGTTCAAAAATTGTTTATTACCATAAAAACACCCAATTCAACCCCTTTATACTGAGATAGATGAAGTCCCTTTGGGCCTCTTGTTTATTGAAATGATTTTAATTGTTATGGGGGTAGACCTGGGGAAGCCTAAAATTTTCCCCTCGTTTAATTTTCTTAATATTTCCAATATGAAAACTACATATGTTCATGTCCACTTTCAGCAATTTTCAACAATTTTTACCGCCATGTTTTATGTCTAGTGGTCATCAAAGATACCCTGTTTCCTCATATTATTTGGTCCGTTCAGGACTTGATTGTGGTGTATAAAATTGGCTCTAATTAGATTTGTATTTGATTTAAAATTATTTCAAATGCAAAATTCTGTAGTTTAGACATGTGTGAAAGTAAGCATGAATAATGATAGTAAATTTAAGTAGTTGGAACTGAAATACATGGGTATTCTGAATAGCATATAGGCTGAAATTTTGACTCTATTTAGATCACTATTGAACACTTCTTGCAAAAAATTCTGTAGTTTAATTTTCACCAAAAACTGAGAATAGAAAGAAAATTTTAGAAAATTCTACGGTCCCAATTTTTCTTAATGTAGAATAAAGTGGGTAAAAATCAATAAAATTGCTGAATCTGTGCTATAAATTACCTCCGTTGGAAGAAATCTGACTTAAACATATTTTCATTATCTTTGGACAGCATTGCAAAAATGTAGAATAAAATGCACTCATTATCATTAACTGGATGTTGGGTATTTGTTTTCATGAAAAAATTATTATTTATTTGCTGTGTGGAAATTTTTTTTAGAAATTTGAAATTTTGAGAATACCTATTGTAATGGTTCTATTTGTTTGTGTAAGTAATAAAAAAGTGAAAAACAGAGTTATCTCCTCCTACCCCAGGTCTACCCCCTTAAATGTATCTGTTTAAATGTTATACATGTTATAAGAAACCTACAGAAAAATACTGCATCAAGATCGGACAAAAAAAATTGAAAATTTTTTTACTGTTTCTCCCCTTTGGGCCTCTTGTTTCTCTAATGCGGTAAATGCTACCTCAAATCTGTCGAATACTACAGTTGTGCAATTTTATTAGCTATAACATAAAACATACTCTGTCGCAATAGGATAATTAATAATTATATAAGGATTCTACAATCAAATATGTGAAAAAAGCCAATTTCACCCATTTTTAACCTCTGTGACCTTGACCTTTGACCTGAACTAATTTTTTTTTCAATATTTATGTTTCTCTTGACTAGACCTATACACTTGCCAAGTATGAAAAGTCTGCCTTACCTAGTTCAAAAGTTATAGCCAAGGTTAAAGTTTCGGATGCACAGACAAACGGACACATAGACAGGACAAAAACAATATGCCCCCGATCCGCGATCTGGGGGCATAAAAATTATAAAATAGTATTTTCTCTCTATATAGACTATTAAAAATCTCAAAATCTTGCTGTTTGCAGATTCTTATCCGAGAGAAACGAATTTGGTGACCTATTGATTTTTTACTAAAATTTTTAAGTGCATGTAATTTCATTAACAGAAAAATAAGAAAAAATGCAACTCATTGGTTGTGAATATCATATTATTTGACGTCATGGATATTGTATTTCATTGTTTTATCAATTTGCATTTTGTAAACATGTTACAATTTTGTCTTGAACAAAACCAATCCCAAAAGCAGTTTTTTTGTCAGAAGAACTAGAATATTTGATAAGTTGAGGACTTGCTGCACCTTTCAATGAGTACCAGATGGTGCTACCAGGATTTCTTGTTTAGGTTCAGTCTGCTACATTTGTATATATGCTTATATGTTTTTTTTGCATCTGAATTGTCTTGATTTTTGATTATTATTGATCTTTCAATTTTCTCCTCTTCTGTGTCTTTGCTCTGGTACATGTATACAGTTAAACCTGTTTGCTCTGGTACATGTATACAGTTAAACCTGTTTAAATCGAAGAGAATGTGTTCGGTTTGGACATGTGATAAGTTTACGCAGGTTCAAATATATAGAATTTGATACAAAGGGTCTTCACATCATGTTTGATTTAAACAGGGTTTAGGTTTAGTCAGGGTTCGATTAAGACAGGTTTCACTGTATCAATTTGTACATTGGTTTATACTTGTTTTAAACGTTCCAGAATCTACATAATCATGATAATCATGATTATCAGATTATGTACAATGTACACACCATGCACTATGATTAGTTTGATTAGTAATTATTTCTCTATGTAATTTTTCAGATTATAGCTGAAACATGTTCTAATGGAAATGAGTGAGTATTATTTAATATAAATCAAAGTAATTATCCCCCCGCTTAGCGAAAGCGGGAGAATCATGTAATGCAGTCCGTCCGTACGTACGTACGTCTGTAGTGGCAAGGCATATCTCTGAAACCGCAGCAGATAGAAACTTAAAATTTGGCATCATGGAAGAGTATATGACCCACTAGGGAATAGACCCCTAAAAATTGGAATTCGACCCCTTGGGGCCAAGTTATGAGCGAAAAACAAATTTCGCGATATCCAATAAATGGAGATATCTCCAAAAGTGTTAAAGCTAGGATATTGGAACTTATGTCACTACTTATATTGCCTTTCCCAAGTTGAAAGAGGGTATCAAAATTTTGATCCCGCCCTTAGGGGCAATGCCCTAAGGGGTTAAAAAATGTCTAAAAACGATTGTCCAAGAACTCCTCCTACACCGTAGAAGATAGAAACATGAAATTAGGTACACTAGTAACACTTGGGGAGTTGTCTGTGCCAAAGGTTTCGGAATTTTGATTTTGGTCCGGGGGGTGGGGCTACACCCTAATATGTAAAATCTCAAAATATGGTAAGATCAGTTCATATCCCCACCCCTTAACCATATATATTTATATTCCACATTTAAAGACGAGTTACTTGGTCACCCCCGGGGGTCAGCCCCAACCCCCTCATTTAGAAAATTACAAGTTATCTCAAAAACAGTTGAGATCCCCACCCCTAAACCATATATATTCTTAGTGGGCATGACAAAACAAGTTTAGTGGTCATCCCCGGGGGTCGGCCCCACATACATACATACATATTAATTTTATGTTTGTGGTTCACTGATGGTTTCAGCTAAGCAGAGTTTATTGAAGCAGAGTTTATTTCGCAGAAGATATAATCATTCAATAATAATTATTAATATTTGTACATTTATATTCCATGTATATTGATTTATAGTATTAAGATAGCTTCAGTGATTCAAACTTGAAGGAAATATTTCTTAATTTACCAGGTTAGCACAAATAAATACATCAACATTCACTGTAAGCTCGTGATAACGGTCAAGGTCTGATTGTCAATGATACATGCGTTCACAAAAATTCGTGCATTTCGACTTTGCTGGGAGCGGGGGGGATGTGCAGTCTCTGACTGCTGCGTTTCATTATACATGTATAAGCAGCCACCAAAATTCATTCAACATGTTTTTATTTGTCAATTTTTATTAAGGTCCCGCTACAAATAGTTGCAGATACCAGTAATCAGTTAAAAAATTGTGCTCATCTTGTTTAGCGCTATCATCTGAGTTATAGCTTCTATTGTCGTTTATAAGTGCTTGACATGTAAAAATAGTTTACTTCACGCTACATTTAAGGTGAACAGTTTTTGGTGACCTTTCTTTTGACAGAAAGCTGTTCAATGGGTCTACAGGGATGGACAACTCACTTCTTGATATCATTTAGATTCTGTTTTATCAAATTACCTTTTCAGATTTACACCATACATACACAGGTGTGTCTTTTGACAATGTTTGATGAAATACTTAAATACTTGAAATACTTTGCATTGATGGACCCAGGCTTCGAAAATAGAGAGCGTTCAATTTAAATTGTGGAAATTCTGCACTAATTTTTAATATTTTAAGAAAAAGAAGGGTATGGAATCAAGAATCCCTCTTTAGATCTGCAGATGATGCGTACAATGTAGAAAATATGAGATAAGGAAGCAGTTAAAATCTGTGTTCTTCTCTCATTTTAATGTGGAATTCTTTTAAATTTTAGAAGCAAGCAATAGGGTCTGTAAGTCTCGTCATGTGATCTCAGAGAATTCACGATAAATTGTAATTTGAAAACATGTGCTGCCAAAACATGACTTTACAGCATTACGATGTCCAAATTTCTGATTGAAACGTCATATGTTTTTGATAAAATGCAACTTCCGGGTACATGTACAAACTATGTACCCGGAAGTTTCAAAATTGAACAAAACTTACAGACCCTATACAGTTTACTACTACCGGTAATAGAAATGTAGTTTCATATATTTTTATAAACAGGTGTTTTAAGCCATACAAGTGTTGTGAGAAGTCGTGTTGTAAAGACGACGATGACGATGATTATATTTATGGCTACAGAATGTCCTTTTGGAATTTATGGTACTTTTGGTAAGTAAATCCTATTTGTTGTCTATTTGCTAAGATTTTATATTTTTTTAATGACCATATGCATTTTACCATCGACTTGTTTAATGTTTTAGGCCACAGTAAAAAAAAATTCATGCTTACTTATCCCCTCCCACACAAATTTTCTTCAAAATTTACAGCGTTTTTCACCTTAATAATAATAGAATCAAATGTCCCCTTTGTCCAGGATTTTTTAAAAAGTTGACTGATTGTAGGATTTCTTTTATATCCCTACCCCTGCAAATGGAGTTAAGAGTGGTAAATTAAATAAAGAAATCACCCTTTGTTGATTTACATGTATCTGTCTGTCTGTCTGTCCACACTTCTTTTAAGTGCGACTCCTCTTAAACTTTTGAAGGATTTTGATAAACCTTTGCACAAAGGAAGGACACTATATGGTACCTATAGAATTTGTATTGTAAAAAGATCTTTTATATATTCAGCTTATTTTCTTCATTTAAAACTCATTTTTTGTATCCTTTGAATAGTAAGAGACAGTGTTTTTGATTTCATAGGCATATTTATTAAGCCACCCAAACATAATAGTTTGTGGACTTATGTTTACTCTGTTTCTCATACTTTTTCAATTTATTTTTACAATTCATTTTTACAGGTACAGTAGAACTTTGATGGCTCGTACTGCAATAACTCAAACACCATGGATGCCTCGAACTCTTTTTGTGGTCCCTTTGGTCAAATTTAAACAAAGTTCGACCTCCATAACTCGAACATTCCTATGGCTCGAACTGTTTTCATCGGTCCCTTGGGTGTTCGACCCATCGAAGTTCGACTGTATATACATATTCTTTTTACAGATTATTTTTACAGGTATATACATGATGCACATCCTCTTTGTTTTTATTATACCTGGAAAGACACTTTTAAATATTTATTGTTTGACTTGTATTTCAGGTTTATTATTCTGTTTGTGTTGATGTCCTGTTTTGGGGGATGTGGTTATTACAAACAACGACAAAGGATAATACGTGGACGAACAGGGTCTCCATCACAAGCCAACAGACGATCAAGAACAATCATTCTTACCGCTACAACAGGGGAGACAAATGGTCCTTATACATACTCAGGGCCTGGTGCCGAGCCTTATAACAATGTGTACCAGCCTCCACCTTATTCAGAGGTCAGATTATTTATTGTTACTAGGTCTAAAATTAAGCGCTTCCCGCAGGGTAATCAAATACAATAGGTTCCATGAATGTAAACCTGCATAGACCTCAGACCAAATGTCAAAGATCAAGTCACTATATCATTTTCTTACAGAACAAAATTGTCGAAATTCTGTCTATGCAATATAATAACAAGATAGCCCCGGGTCAATTTTGATAAACATTGTCTGTAGGTCTACCACTAATTTTGCACTCTGGGTGAGTTAAATTTGATGCTGATTTGTTTGCTTGTCAAGTTGAAATTTTATCTATCTTCAACTCTGAATGTGGACATGGTGGAATGGTAAGTTGATTTTAGGAAAGGCAAGTAATATTTATTGGAGATTTGTTTGATCGGCAAGTTGATGAGTAATTTCTAAATCAACCCCTATGTTACCATTGTAACAGGTATCAAACCAAACTACACTTTGATAAATGTGTACTAAATAAATGTAACAGGTATCAAACCAAACTACTCTTTGATAAATGTGTAATGTTTTACATAAGAGTAAAAAATACTTAAACTCGCCTAACAAACTTATAAAACCTTTAAATCGTCTAATTATACCCCACCCAACGAAGTTGCGGAGGGTATATAGTTTTTGACTGGTCCGTCAGTCCGTCCATCCGTCAGTCCATCCGTCTGTCATCATGTGGGTACACCATTTGTCCGGATAACTCCTCCTACAGTTTTTAAGCTAGGAAGTTTTTATTTTGCAGGTTGATTGTGCACATATCAAAGATGTGCATACTACTTGGATTTTGATTTTTGATNTTGATTTTTTGATAGGGTCTTTGCAATTTAACTAAACACATTCTAAATTTCTAAAATCTGTATTGCATGGACACGGGTTATGTATTCCGGTATATACATGAAATCATTATTCTAAACTCCTCACAGGAAGGGATCTTGGTGGAAGCTGTATACTGAGGGTACATAACTTACTTTGTCAGTTGATGATCGGTCTGGAACTGGCATGTCAGTTAACTGTTAGTAGTCTCTTGTGATTTCATGTTTTTGTCGGTATATTTAGTTCTTTCAGTTTCCTTTTTGATACGACCGTAAAAATTTTGCGGTCGTATATTGGTATGCTGCTGGCGTCGTCGGCGTCTTTGTCGGTGCCGGCGTCTGTGGACAGCATAACTTTGCTTCTAGTGGACGGATCATTATGAAATTTTAGTATGATGTATCTTGGCACACACGTAAACAGAGGTTTAAATTTTGAGTTGGTGGCCCCGTCCGTTTTAGAAAAAGGGGTGAAATTGGGTGTTTTCACATTTTTGACTGTAGAATCTTTATTAATTATTGGATTTTGATGGGGTTTGTTTCAGTGTGCTTCTGAGAAAATTTCCAACCGATTTCACGTAGCATGTACTCTTCACGAGATAAATGGGGCCCAACAGGGGCAAATCTCAAAAAAAAAATTTTTTTTTATTTTTAGTCCGATTTTGATGCAGTTTTTTTTCAATGGATTCCTTGTGAAAAATTTATATGGCGCTCAGCTATTAGATTTTTGATAACTTGTTTCCTTTCCCACCTATGATGGGCCGAATGGGGCCAAAATTGCGAATTTGCAGATTATGTAGAATTTTTATTTTTCATCGGATTTCGATGGAATCTTTTCTTTGGATTCCTCTTGATCTAAGCTTTCGGGAGTCTGGCAACGGATTTGACGTAGCTCTTACCGTTTCTGAGCTACAAGGGGTCAAAGGGGCCAAAATTGCAATTTTTCTAAATATATCAAATCTTTATTTTTCATTTGATTTCGATGGGATTTTTTTCTTTGGATTCCTCTTGATCTAAGCTATCAGCAGTATGTCAACGGATTTTGTGTAGGTCTTACTGTTTCCCAGCTACAAGGGGTCAAAGGGGCCAAAAATGCAATTTTTCTAAATATGTCATATCTTTATTTTTCATCAGATTTCAATGGATTTTTTTTTCTTTGAATTTCTATGGATGTTAAGTTTTAGTTGATAGTACATATTTTGCATAGCTCTTACGTTTTTTTTTTTAGTAAGTAATCAAAAGGGTTTATTTTTTCCCTATTTTGTTTCTAGCTAATAACTGTGTCTAGCTTCTTTTTGTGTCCATCTAATTATTGTGTCAAGCTCTTTACTGTGTACACAATCACTTTAAACTACTTTTGTTGAAATTTCAGTTTTCGAGATGCTGCGGTCGTATCATGCTGCGCTCGGGGTAGCCCTTTATTCACAATTGACTCAGTCCTGTTGCCAACTAAATTTTACTGTTGTTATGATTGTTTTTTGATTTATCACATTGGCTGTAGGGGGAAGGTTTGGATCCAATAAAACTAGTTTAACCTGGCCGCAGCAGGTTTGCGTCTGTCCTAAGTCAGGAATTTATTAAGCCTTTGTGTGTCTTGTCCTTTTTCTAGTTAGTTTACTTTATGTCTATAGGATGATGTTTGTTTTGCTGGACTTGATTGCTCTTTGTTCAGGGGCCAACCCTGACCTGCCGTTGGGTGTGAGGTTTTCTCACTGTTCATTGAAGATCTTATGGTGGCTTTGAGTTGTTATTACTCCCCTTTGGGTCGTTGTCTCTTTGACACATTCCCCGTTTCCCTTCTTTTTTCTAATTAAGAACCCCAACAAGTTTTGTTGGGTACCCTTTAGAAATATAAGTACTCTATCATTTATTTAATTTGATATTCTAAAAAATTTTGCTCTTGGCAATTTCTTGTGTGTTTCTGTTTTTATGCCCCTGCCATTAAGTTTTACCCTACGTCCGTACATACCTCTGAAATTTTCGTCAAGGATTTCTTAGCTTTTGTATGCAGGGATGATTTGATATTTGGTCTGAAGCGTTGGTATGATGAGTTAAACAGTGTCTCCCCTTTCAAGTCTGTCACTCATCTATTTCCTATTTGCTGAGATATCTGTATGGTGGGGGCATCTGTGTTCCATGGACACATTTTCTTTTATTGAGGTGTAAATTTATTTTCAGCTTGATTAAAGAATAGTTGAAAATTCTAATAATCTTACATTCAAATATTGTATATGTTTGACAATTTTGTCACTTTAATGATGGTCACTCCTCAAGTTTATTATATCAAGGATTTAAAATTATCATTTTTATTTGTTAGAATATGGGTCATATATCATTTTAAGCAAAAAATATTGATGGGTCATTGTGGCCGTTTTTGAAATTTAAACGCCTGGAATTTTGGCGGGAAACCGAACTTCTCTAGATTCTTCATTCACTTTGCATTAAGGTAATCAACCCTTGAAATGCGATGAAGGCATGTCAAGAATTTCATCAAATTTTGTCAGAAGTCTATTGAAGATGTATACTATCATATTTTGAAAAGAAAATGGGGGGTCAGTGTGCAAAATTTCCTAATGCATAATAATGGATAAAACAAGAGGATTCTGAAAATTTGAGACAGTTTCAAAAACCTGAGGAGTGACCATCCTTAATGAAAATTATATCTGCTTTTACATCAATCTGTGTCTCAGTTCATTGTTTGAGAATAAAACTTCAATAC
>MJUU01013082.1:14007-27823 GCA_002080025.1 Modiolus philippinarum | reverse complement strand
TGTAGGGGGAAGGTTTGGATCCAATAAAACTAGTTTAACCCGGCCGCAGCAGGTTTGTGCCTGTCCTAAGTCAGGAATTTATTAAGCCTTTGTGTGTCTTGTCCTTTTTCTAGTTAGTTTACTTTATGTCTATAGGAGTCTAGGATGATGTTTGTTTTGCTGGACTTGATTGCTCTTTGTTCAGGGGGCCGACCCTGACCTGCCGTTGGGTGTGGGGTTTTCTCACCGTTCATTGAAGATCTGATGGTGGCTTTGAGTTGTTATTACTCCCCTTGGGGTCGTTGTCTCTTTGACACATTCACCGTTTCCCTTCTTTTTTCTAATTAAGAACCCCAACAAGTTTTGTTGGGTACCCTTTAGAAATATAAGTACCCTGTCATTTATTTAATTTGATATTCTAAAAAATTTTGCTCTTGGCAATTTCTTGTGTATTTCTGTTTTTATCCTACGTCCATACATACCTCTGAAATTTTCGTCAAGGATTTCTTAGCTTTTGTATGCAGGGATGATTTGATATTTGGTCTGAAGCGTTGTTATGATGAGTTATACAGTGTCTCCCCTTTCAAGTCTGTCACTCATCTATTTCCTATTTGCCGAGATATCTGTATGGTGGGGGCATCTGTGTTCCATGGACACATTTTCTTTTATTGAGGTGTAAATTTATTTTCAGCTTGATTAAAGAATAGTTGAAAATTCTAATAATCTTACATTCAAATATTGTATATGTTTGACAATTTTGTCACTTTAAGGATGGTCACTCCTCAAGTTTATTATATCAAGGATTTAAAATTATCATTTTTATTTGTTAGAATATGGGTCATATATCATTTTAAGCAAAAATATTGATGGGTCATTGTGGTTGTTTTTGAAATTTAAACGCCTGAAATTTTGGCGGGAAACCGAACTTCTCTAGACTCTTCATTCACTTTGCATTAAGGTAATCAACCCTTGAAATGCGATGAAGGCATGTCAAGAATTTCATCAAATTTTGTCAGAAGTCTATTGAAGATGTATACTATCATATTTTGAAAAGAAAATGGGGGGTCAGTGTGCAAAATTTCCTAATGCATAATAATGTATAAAACAAGAGAATTCTGAAAATTTGAGACAGTTTCAAAAACCTGAGGAGTGACCATCCTTAATGAAAAGTATATCTGCTTTTACATCAATCTGTGTCTCAGTTCATTGTTTGAGAATAAAACTTCAATACCTCCCTTCAATTAAGTAATAACAGTACATAATTTGAATACCTTAGGGTAAAGATTGTAGATTTGACAGTCAAAAATGCAGTTTACTGATGATGCATAGTGGAGCCAGTAAACAGATATTTTTTATCATCAAATCAAGATTGGCAACCTTGGGTTTTTTAAATAATGTACTGTTAACTTATTGCGATTCGAATGCAACCAAACAGTTTTACATTTTATATTTATCAGAAAATGCAAAAAATGAAATATAACCTGTTGAAAGATGTTTTAACAATGTGAAGTCAGTGCTTTGCTTGAACTGTTTTTTCACCAACCTGGACGTTGTTTTGTTTACCATCGTATTGAATTAAAAATTGTTTGATTGTTGATTTTGTTGTATTGGTGAGATTCAGAAGACTCATACTTTTTTTTTTAAAATGGCCACCAAATAGTGGCAAAGTGGGTGTCGTGACTCTGTCAGGCAGGTAGATAGCGTATTTAGATGTTCAGTTTTGACCAACCAAATAGTCTGTTGCATAAATATTGCATTAAAATACCCTAATACATTGCATAGGTAGTTAAGAGGGATTTAAATCTATAAAAATATATTAACCTGTATAAAATAAAATAATAAAAATTGTGCCTAAAGTCAAATAAATGAAAAATTTTATGCATTTTTTCTCCAATTAATGCCAATGTACTTAAATTCATTTATGTATCATATTTAACAAGGAAGTAAATCCCCTTTGTATGTCCTGTTCATCCTTATTCTCAAACAGTGACTACATTATATTATTTTAAGTGTGTACTATAGATTTGTAATAGGAAATTTCCTTTGGTTTTATACAAAATGTATGGATAAATTATATAATCTCTGATCACGTTGATATGAGAAATTATCAATGTTAATCAGAAAGGCCTAAAATACAATATTGTTTTTTCCCCCAAATCAGACATACCCATTGAAATTAAAAATACCCAAAATTTACTTTGAGATCATACCCCTATACCACCTATGGAGGTTTCTGGCTGTATGTCATAAAATATCCACAAAATCCTTTTAAAAAATGCTCTGAAAAATGCTGCCTGTTTTTCAGAACATTTTGTAATAGAAATTAGTGGATCTTCATGACACTGAATACAGTAATTAATATAACGGAATAATCTACATTAGGTAAAGAGTTTTGATTTGGAGGGTGATACTGACCAGGCTAGGTTTTAAGATCCAATAATATTCCCCATAACTTCTACTGGATTCCCACTTTGGAACTGTTTGTTTTGACCAAATTACTTTCATTATATCAAAAGTAAAATCAAATTGAATGTCGCTAAGGATTGAAGTGTTTTTCCATGAGTTTATTGAAATGGTTCCAAAAAGTAAATGTTGTAAATGCTCTCCCAAATGCTTTTTACAATAGGTTTGCTTTCCCTGACAAAATGTTTTTGACACTTGCAGCATGTGATCAAATATATGATGTTCAGTTTTTATGGAACGTTCAGTGGATTTATTGCTGGAGGTATTGGACAAGTTTGAATATGAATATCACTAATTAATAACATCTACATAACCATGAAGTTTTTGTTAAGTCTGTGTACATGTACATGTGCATCTTAGCTAGCCAAAGGTTTATGATCAATTTCACCATGAAGAGGAGTGAAATTGATTATAACCCATGGCTAGCAAGATAGTACATTTATAAATCTTGTATCTGCTTATAAAATTTAGAAGGCATCGTAGAGAGGTATATGTACTTTGTAGGCACACACATCCTTAATTACTGAATCTATTTATTTACCTTACAGGTAATGTTACATCCAGGACTTTATCCTATGAATAAAGAAAATCTGCCACCCTATCCAGGGGGAGATAATCAGGAAAGAACAGGTTTGTTATTGTATTGGATATGCTTCTGTAGTGGTATAGGTAGCGAGATACACTTGTGCATTTTTTAGATATTTAGATACCATAAAAAATCATCAAAATAGAAAATGATAGAATATTACATGTATTATTTAAATATAGATTTGCTGTTTGGGTCCCTACAATACTTAAATTTAACGGAATAGCTGTGAAGAAATTGATTGACCTTTTGTGTACCAGTCACCCTATGGAGGAAGTTTTGCTTCTAGACAAATGGAGACCAGTCCCACTCTAGTGGGATTCTAAACTTGTTTGAATTACCTGCCTAGTATACCGACTTGGGCAAGAGTTAGTTACTTAGCAAAGATTTCTGGATGTAAATAACATTCACACTTCCGTTAAAAAAAAACTGGATAAAAAAAAATTTGACAAAAAAATTTGATTATACATTTACACAAAATCAAAAGCTTGGCAACAAATTTTGATGGCATTCTTTCAGATTTTACAGATTATAAAATTTTGACCGAAAAACTGAAAACAGGGAAATCTTTGTAGCAGATTTTTTTCCGTATTTTCGCTTTTAGGGATGAATTCGAAGCAAGAAAATTAAACTGCCACCAAAATTTATACCCCCTGCAAACGAAGTGTAGGGGGGTATATAGGAATCATCCTGTCTGTCTGTCTGTCCGTCTGTCTGTCCGTCTGTCCACACTTCTTGTAAGTGCAACTCCTCTTAAACCACATGAAGGATATTGACACTATATGGACATGTGCATGAAGGAATATAATTAATGTCCAAAACCAGGAAGGGGAGATAATTCAACTTTGACTTTTCAATGATTCCATCTGCACAGATGACATGGATGACCTCGTAAGCGCAACTCCTCTTAAACCACTTAAAGGATTTAAATGAAACTTTACACAAAGGAAGGACACTATATCATGTATATGGAGATGTGCATAAAGGAATATAATTATTGTCCGAAGTCAGGAAGGGGAGATAATTCGACTGACTTTTCATTGATTCCATCTGCACAGATAACCTTGTAAGCATAACTCCTCTTAAACCACTTGAAGGATTTAAATGAAACTTTACACAAAGGAAGGACACTATATTGAGATCTGCATAAAGGAATATAATTATTGTCCGAAGCCAGAAAGGGGAGATAGTGCAACTTTGACTTTTCATTGGTTCCATCCGCACAGATAACCTTGTAAGCGCAACTCCTCTTAAACCACTTGAAGGATTTAAATGAAACTTTACACAAAGGAAGGACACCATATTGAGATCTGCATAAAGGAATATAATTATTGTCCGAAGCCAGAAAGGGGAGATACTTCAACTTTGACTTTTCATTGGTTCCATCCGCACAGATAACCTTGTAAGCGCAACTCCTCTTAAACCACTTGAAGGATTTAAATGAAACTTTACACAAAGGAAGGACACTATATGGAGGTGTGTATAAAGGAATATAATTATTGTCCGAAGCCAGGAAGGGAAGATAATTCAACTTTGACTTCATTGGTTCCATCCGCTCAGATAACCTCGTAAGCGCAACTCCTCTTAAACCAATTCAAGGATTTTAATGAAACTTTACACAAGGGAAGGGCACTATATGATGATGTGCATGAAGGAATATAATTATTGTCCAACCAGGAAGGGGAGATAATTCAATTTTTAGATTTTCATTGATTCTTTCTCCAATGATTTTTTGGATTAAGACAATTTTCAAAATAAATAATTCAAAGGGTACCTGGTAGATATTTTGAAATAAAGGTGTTGAAGAAAAACATGTTTTTCATTGTAATCCTTGTGAAAAGTTTATTCAAAGTGTTGGAGAGAAATTTCTGTAAAGATTATGATTTACTAAAAAAAGCAATGTCAGAGCCAAAAAAGGGTGCATTTTACTTTTGTCTGATTTTGACAGAAAAGTTATTTCTGGAGGATTATATCGTTATGTCCATACTCATATTGTATCCACACTTCTACTGTGTCCAAACTCACATAAATTAGCACTTACTATATTGATTCAGGGTTCAATTAGTGGGGTATATCTGGCTGCCATTTGGCGACAGCTCTTGTTTGATACAGTTACTATGTGATTCAGTAGTTCAACCAGCAATCATGAATTCAAGACTGTACAGAGCACAAAGTGAAGTTTATTTTATAAACATTGGACAAAAATTGGGAAAAATTTAATAGTTTGCTTTATAAATCTTAGCCAGGAAATTGTTACAAAAGATTATTGTTTTGTTGAAATTTTCATTTCTATGATGTTTTTTCATTGCTAGAAAAAATCTTAAGAGATTTCAAACAGCAAACTGAATTTTACCACAAATCAGACACATTTGGTGTATATTATTTAAATTTACACAGAAAATATTTAGCTTTATTTTTACGCCCTGTGAATGGGCATATAGTGTTACTCTTAGTCTTGTCCGTCCTTCTGTCCATACATCTGGTTAAGTTTTGCATTAAGGTACATTCCTTGGACACTGTAAGGTATAGAACATTGTTAGTAGGGCTGTAGATAGATCTTTGATAGTACTACATAGCTCACTTTGCAGTTTTACTCTTTGACCTACATTTTACGCTTCAGTGACCTTGATTAAGTTTTGCGTTAAAGTCCATTTTCAACAACTACACATTATAAGACAATGATGTTTTATCAAAATAATTGTCTTGATGAGTATTACCTGAATCATTGACAATTAGGTGGCTATGACCTACAATTTATGCTTCAGTGACTTTGGTAAAGTTTTGCGTTTAAAGTCCATTTCTCAACAACTACATGAATTGTCTTGATGAATACTACCCAAATCATTGACAATAAGATAGCTTTGACCTACATTTATGCCTCAGTGACTTTGGTTAATTTTTGCATTTAAAGTCTGCTTTTCAATGACCATATATGACAACTTCCATACAAGACCACATAAAAAGTTCACTTTTGACTTGAAAAATTAAGTCGTTATTTCTGTTTATTTTTGTCGCTAATTAGGTTCAGTAGGATCATATATACTATTTGGAATGATTTTTTTTACAGGGGCATATATATAATTACGATTTTTTTGTCTTTTAAAGATGTTGCTAATGTCACCATTTTTTTGACGGACATTTGACGGACAATGTGACATTAGGAACAAGAAAAATAGCATATCTTGCATTGTCTTGCTTAATTCCTGAAATGTTAGAATACAAAATTGATTTAATGTTCTTTAATTGACATTGATTATTTCTAAAATTAAAAAAGTCATTCGTTTTGAATTAAATTAAAGTAATTATTGCAGAAAACATTGTGTCTAACGTCACCCTTTGACGAACATTTTGTGTCTAATGTCACCATTTGACAGAATTTATCGTGTCTAATAACACCTTTTGACAGAACATATTGTGTCTAATGTCACACACTGACGGAACACTTCGTGAAAGGTTAATTTAAAGTTCTGTTATTAACTGTAATTATTTCTCAGGTCAAGCAAGTCATCTATTATAGAGTATTTTAACAGTATTATTTCAGAAAACATTGTATCTGAATAGACCACACTTGAAAATAACATTGTGTCTAATGTCACCAGCTGACGGATCATATCGTGTCTAATGTCATCTATTGACGGAAATAGTTGTGTCAAATGTAACCAATGTTGTGCTGGCTGTGCCAAATGTGCTCAATAGCAGCATGAAAATAAAATGCATGGGTGTTCCACAGATCAAATGTGTCACCTGCACTATAAATATTTAAGAATTCTGGTGTTTGAAATAGAATTACGAAGTCCATGTTGCACATCTACATACATTATATACTGAAGCATGCATTCCTCATAGTTTGATAGAAAAATACAGAGCTGTACCAGAGTTGAGGATAGGGAGGTATACTATAAGACTCGATAACCTACAGAGCAAGTTCAATGATCATTTAGAATTCTGGAATCAAATGAAAGGAAAGGAAAGGAAAACGAAATACATGATGCACATCTGCAATATACATTAAAACATTCCTGCAAATTTGGTTGAACAATATTAAGTTTTGGAGGAGTTGTTGAAATAGAGACATATCCTAAACTCAAATAAACTAAAATGACAAAAGTCCAAAAATGTGTACACATGGTGTAGAATCTGAGAAAAAGGTAAAAAATACAAAGCAGTTGATCAGGAGTTGTTGATAATGGAGACATACCCTCAAGACTCCAATAAGCTAAGGGTCACCTGACTGTACCATCGAGGCTTAGGGCTAGAAAATGGCATTAATCCATTGATGCTGTACAAATTTTTTATAATGTTGTTGCTAATTCTGATGGGTGCAATATGTGGAGCAGATCATACTTGCCTTCACGGCTTATCTGATGATTCTCCTGATATTTGATGGTTTCCCTCTTGTTTGGGCATTTAAATGCTATTTCTGTACTGATATAATACAACATATGTGTTATCCATATATTGCCAGGCCATTTGGGTTGTTTCTTCTGATTTATGATTTTTTCAAATACTCTGACAGTAGCACCAAAAAGATCGTTTCCCAATTCGAAAACCTTTTCTCGTTTTTCCCATCTCCCACTTGTTGATTCCCCCCAATTTTCCTAATTTTCCATCATTTTTCCCAGTTCCCTTATTTTTACTCATTTCCCTAAGGCGTGGCACCCCTCTTTAACTGAAGTTTTCACTTTCGAGTTGGAAGTAATGGACTGTTTTTCGTTACTTTTACCTGTCTAAAATTCCATAAAAAACAATAATTCTTGTTACATTTTTTCAGAGGTAGTTTCTTTATGCAACGTTCCCAACAATAAGTCCGTAAAATGTCACGATTGACACATGAAGTCTGTCGACTTGTGACGACAGAGACACAAAAGCCCAGAAAAAGTATCAAACCTGGTTACAAATAGTAAAAAGCGTGACCAATTGGCATAAATTGACATCCCTGACATCAAAATCCAGTTTGATTGTATAAAAGTTGATAAAAACAATAAAACCGCCGACTCGTGTTTCAATATTTTTTGATGCGAACGTTCTTGATGCGCGAAAATGTTTGACAGACAGCATTTGAATCATTTTTTCACCGTTCTACCTAGTCTGCCGACAAGCCCGCAATTTTGAAGTAATAAAGCGCATCTTCGACTTGGAATATTTGTCGCTAAAAGGCTTTAATCGGTACAAAATAATAAAAACATTGACGGGCGGATGTGTATAACGTCACAGGGACATTTCGACGGAATTCACGTTCTCAACATTTCAACGACGATGTTTGGCAGTTTTGTTGGAAAAAATTACCATGTGTCATACGAATTAGATATTTTACATATTACATTTTTGAAGGATATTATTCAAATTTGATTTGAAATAACAATATGGCTCCAACACAAGGTGATCCAAACGTGACAAAATCTGACGGACAGAATTTTGCATTCGCACCATTACCTGTTTTTTAATCTTTTCAATTTATTCCTGCTGTCCACAAAGTTATTTTGCTGTGTTTACACCTTAAGCCTTTGACCTACTAAAACACGGTATACCTTGATAGGGTACGGTCAATTAATAACTTGTGTTTTATTCACTGCTGTATTTAGGGAGTATTTGTAGACATGAGTTGTGTCCGTCAAAAATTCCGTCAATTCTGACAAACATTTTTATCTTTTGCTTTAATAATTGGTTTTAATCATTAAGGAAACATTCTATGTAATTTTTATGATATAAATTCACAACATAATCTTAAATCCATATGGTTTTATTCTTTATTTCTATAAGAAATTCAAGGGTAAAAAAATTGACGGACCAAGTCACATTAGCAACATACATTCATGGAAGTTGTCATATACCAGCATCATGATATTTAAATGAAACATTCATCTATAGAAGAACTACCCATTTTACTAAGAATTGGGTGTCCATGACCTACATTTTATGCATGAATGACTTCAGTCAAATTATGAGTTCAGGTTGATTTCTAAACAAGTTCACATTATAAAACAATGTTGTTTCAGCAAACTAACCATCTGGATCAGTACTTCCCAAGTCATTGACAGTTAAGTGACTTTATACGACCGCAAAAATTTTTGCGGTCGTATAATGGTATGGTGCTGTCGTCGGCGTCGTCGTTGTCGTCATTGTCTGTAGACACTTTTGTTTTTGGTCAATAACTTTAGTTTAAGTTGACCAATCCTTATGAAATTTTAACACAATGTTCTTTGGCACAAAAGGAAGGCTTCGCTTAGTTTTGGTAATTGTGACCCCACCCGTTTTGAAAAAAGGGGCCAAAAAGGGTTAAATTTGATGTTTAAACATATTTGACTGTAGAATCTTTATTATTTATCAGATTTTGATGGGGTTTCTTTCAGTGCCTTCCTGAGGAAATTTCCAATCAGCTTAATGCCAACGGATTTCGTGTGGCATGTACCATTCACAAGATATATGGGGCCCAAAGGGGGCTATTTTCAAAAATTTAATTTTTTTTATTTTTAGTCCGATTTTGATGCAGTTTTTTGCAGTGGATTCCTTATAAAAAATTAATGTAGCACTGCACCATTAGATTTTTGATAACTTGTTCCTTTTCCAATCTATGAGGGCCCAACGGGGCAAAAATTGAAAACATGTGGATTACCTAAAATTTTTATTTTTCATCCAATTTCAATGGGATTTTTTCTTTTGATTTCTCTCATTGTAGGCTTCAAGTAATATGTCGACAGATTTGGCAAAGCTCTTACTGTTTCCGAGCTATTAGGGGTCAAAAGGGCCAAAATTGCAATTTTTAGAAATATGTAAAATCTTTATTTTACATCAGATTTTGATGGGATTTTTTTTATTGGATTCCTCTCAATGTAAGCCTTCAGCAGTATGCCAACAGATTTGATGTAGCTCTTACCGTTTCCGAGCTATAAGGGGTCAAAGAGGTGAAAATGCAATCATTGGAAATATGTGAAGTCTTTATTTTTCATTAAATTTGGTGGGATTTTTATCTTTGGATTGTTCTCATTTTAAGCTTTCAGTGATATGGCAGTATATTTTGCATTGCTCTTTGGTTTCCAAGCTATAATGGGTCAAAGGGGCCAAATTGCAATACTTCAAAATATGTGAAATCTTTGTTTTTCAGTGGATTTCAACCTGAGTTTTTTCTTTGGATTTTTCTTGATGGTAGTCAACAGAACTTCTTAGCTCTTACAATATCCTAGTAATAAGGGATTAAAAGAGTTATTTTTTATTTTCACTAGTTTGTGTCCAGTTAATTTCTGTGACAAGGTCCTTATTGTGTCCACATTAATTTTAGTTTACACTTGTCCAAATTTCAGTGGCTGACATGCTGCGGTCCTATCATGCTGCGCTCGGCGTAGCCCTTTATTCCTATATTTCAGAGTGACTTTTAATAGGTTATCTTTCATGATAAATTTATTGACAGGGCATCCGTGGCTTACAGAAACATTTTCTAGTTATATAATTTTAGCTATCTATTAGTTAGAGGCATGAGTCAGACTTAGTCTGTCAGTTTCTATTTTATCATCCATTCATCCTGCCCTGGTCCCTTTGCAATTAACTTTATTGGCATGATTTGTCATATTAATATTGATAGTCCTGTGTTTGTATGTAAATAGATCAGAAATGTTGTTACCAGGGTATAAGAATTTCTTTAGTACTGATTTCTGAATTTTTGTTGACTGTCTTATTTCTATTTTCAGATGCAGTGCCTATAAATGATGTGGTTCTACCTCAGCCACCTCCCTATACTGAGATAGCCAGTCAAAATGCAGATCTGAATCAGACAGCCTATCAGAATACAGCACAAATAGCCAATCAAAATGCAGATCTGAATCAGACAGCCTATCAGAATACAGTGAATTTACAACAGCAAGCTCTCAGCCAAAATATTGCTCAAGAATCAAGTCAAACTGAACCTCAAAATTTACCAGCAAATCAGAATGTAGCTTAATGAAATCCTTACATTTTTTGTGGTATAACCTTTGTTTGTGACCTTTGTTTTATGTACCATAATATGTAAACTCACCTCCTGTTATGAGCTCATTGCTGTCTGTTAAATACCATATTGTGGGTAATTTTCGTGGGATTTTAATTTTTGTGTATTTTCTCTTGTGGACTTAAATCACGAAAATAAATTCTGAGAATATTTTATGTATTCTTAGAATATATATAGGATCTTTGATAATCCGTGAAAATTTAAAACTCTTAAATTTTTTGGCATATATTTTCGACTGAAATCCGCAAAAATTTTTACACGCGAAAATAGCCCACTATACGGTACACTGATTTTGAATCAGAATCTCTGAACTTTAGTATATCGATAAAATTAATTACAAATGAAGTTATTTGTGATAAAATAAATACATTAATGAATTTATTTTTTGTAGTGAATTTTGAGGATGCATCACAGAAACAGTTCTCCCTTGTTTGTCAACAAATTTCAATTTGTTAATAGAATTGTGTCCAATCAATGACAGCCAAATCAATGAAAACTTGAAAAAGGACAACAAATTATTAATTATTAAAGATATTTAATTTGTGGTTTGGCATAGTGAAAAACTTTTGTGCATAATAAATTAATTTATCATAAAAAACAATCAATTTATTGCAAAAAAACTCAAACAGCTTTCCACAATAGGTTTTTAATGTTCAAGAGAATCCTTTTAATAAAAAGATAGTAATGAAATGTTGACTAGACTCAATAGGCATATGATTGGAAAAAAACCTGAACATAAGGATACTCTTAACACTATCTCACATGGCTTATTAACTAGGATAGAATCAAAAAATTAGAATTATTAAGATCATAAAGTATTCAGGAAAAATTAGTATTAATTAAGGGTAGGTTTTGAATTTTGTGGTTTAGACATCAACAAAATCTATGAAAATGGGTACCCAGTGTTTTATTTCCTTGACCTTTAACAGGAGGTGGGTTTCCAACAGTATAAACTGACATTATGTGTTCAATATGAAATCCACCTTCTATATTATATATATTTTATTTTTATTCAGAAAATATTCTTCCACTATTCTTGGTGGATTTTTTTGCATTATTTTATTTCTACATTGCCAGCAATCTCCAAAACAGAGGTGCATAGCTCTTCCTACGTCAGATGATCACCTTTGCCACACCTTGTCCTCCATATTGGATTTACTACACCCTTTTCATAGTGACGTCATATACATCCTGACGTATTTCACACTGTCACGTCATGAAAATCTGCCATTTTGAGAGGAATCTCTCCTTCCGGTGTGGCAGAGGTGATATCTGACATAGGAAGAGCTATGCACCTCTGTTTCGGAGATTACATTGCCAGTACATTGTCTACTGTTGTAACAAGATTTGTGAGGCTGCTCCTTATAAAATCAACAAAACTGATATTTTTCAAAAATGATTAGATTAATGACCAATTTTATTGCTATGTTTTATTTGATAAAGTTGGACAGAGCTTAAAGCCTTGCATAGCAACTTCAGAGGAAAAAAGGTTATGATTCGAGGCCAGTTTTTTTTCATCAGTTCATAAATTTGTTCTTATTATTTAGTCAATATACTAGTACAATAAGATCTATAACAAAAATTAATTAAAGAAAATGGAAGCTTTGCAAATTGCTTTGCCTGAAAGGTCTTTGTTTTTTATAAGACCACAAAAAATTAGAGGTCGTATAATGGTATGGCACTGTCGTCCTCGTCGTTGTCTTCATCTGTAGACACTTTTGCTTTTGGTCAATAACTGCAGTTTCATTTGATCAATCCTTCTGCAATTTTGACAAAGTGTTACTTGTCACTAAAGGAAGGCTGGGTATGGTTTTGGTTATTTTATTATGAAACTCAAATAAAAATCTAAGTTGTGGTAAAGCTTACATCAATGTTAGAAATTCAGAATAGAGATAAAGAAAAATGGTCCAGTAAGAGCTTCGATGGCTCGAACTTAAATAACTCCAATCCTTTTGCGGGACCCTTTGTTCAAATTGAACACAGTTCAAGCTTCATAGCTTCATCGCTCCAACATCTATCTAGCTTGAACTATTTTCATTAGTCCCCTTGGTGTTCAAAGCATCAATATTGGACTGTATATATAAAGGAGTAGCCGGAGTTCTCACAGACAATGAATTTACTGATAGACAATCATGTGATATATGTTCTTATGTTATCTTTATTGTTGTATATTGTTTGTTATTTGTATATGTCTGTTCTTATCAGTATAAAAGTATCCCACCTTTCATCTCTCTCATATTTTATATTCAATATTTATACCCCCCGCAAACAAA
The DNA here is from genome assembly GCA_002080025.1 of Modiolus philippinarum. Lineage (NCBI taxonomy): Eukaryota > Metazoa > Mollusca > Bivalvia > Mytilida > Modiolidae > Modiolus > Modiolus philippinarum. The sequence goes on along the minus strand of MJUU01013082.1, from coordinate 14,544 downwards.
GTTTGGGGGGTATATAGGAATCACCCTGTCTGTCTGTCCGTCTGTCTGTCTGTCTGTCCGTTTGTCCACACTTCTCGTAAGCCCAACTCCTCTTTAACCACTTGAAGGATTTTGATGAAACTTAACACAAAGGAAGGACACTATATGGAGATGTGCATGAAGGAATATAATTATTGTCAGAAACCAGGAAGGGGAGATAATCAGACTTTGACTTTTCGTTGATTCCCTATTTATGGGCTATCTCGTAAGCGCAACTCCTCTTAAACCACTAGAAGGATTTTGGTGAAACTTTACACAAAGGAAGGACACTATATGGAGATGTGCATCAAGAAATATAATTATTGTTCAAAACCAGGAAGGGGAGATAATTGAACTTCGACTTTTCGTTGATTCCCCATGTATGGGTTACCTCGTAAGCGCAACTCCTCTTAAACCACTTGAAAGAATTTAATGAAACTTTACACAAAGTAAGAACACTATATGGAGATGTGCATGAAGGAATATAATTATTGTCAGAAACCAGGAAGGGGAGATAAT